>WNGS01165339.1:3111738-3126654 GCA_020271785.1 Procambarus virginalis
TTTTTAGAAGCTCGTCGTTGAAGCAGGGAAAGAGTTAGAAGAGAAGGAATGGGAGGAAGGAAAGGAATTGGAGATTGTCTCATACACAATCTTGCATGACATTTGGCTGTAAAGAGGTGGATTGTGGCAGATTGCGAAACAAAATGGAGCCCCGGCGGGCGGTGGCACATCCGGGGCTTGGTGGAGTGCCGCAAAACACATGGTTCAGGATCATATAACGTAAGAGATGACTGGCGAGGGCTCAGGTGCTCAGTCAATCAGCGTCGAACTTTCTGTGACTTCATTGGTGGGCACCGAGCCCACCCTAGGGAGCGGAGCCCAGTTCACTGTTCGGCTAGACTTCAGACGGGGAGGTTGTGACCTTGGGCACTCTCGCGAGAACCAGCCTATTTGGATCATAAGTGGCGAGTTGAGTCTATGAGAGAGGCAACAGGACTCTGACCATATTAAGGTGCCAAGGGGACCTTTCTGGATAAGGTCGTACGAGTATCGTCGACTAAAGGACCTTCTGAAAATATAAGAGACTTGATATCATACCAAATTCAGTGGAGGGAGCTGCAAGAACCTTCATTTGAATCTTGGTGGGTCAACGCGAATGGTCTGACCGTCGAAGCCTAGTGACAGTCCTGACCAGCGAACGTCAGATGTGACAACGACTCGAGGTGTGTGAATCCATAAGGAGTTACCGTTGAAGAGGTTATTGATGACACGACCGAGGTCATTGTAAGCAAGTGCTCCTTCTGATTTTGCCTGTGAAGAGGCAAGTGGAGTGTTGACTGTGACCCTGGAAAGAAAGTAATTTATTAAACAGTGCCAACGAAGAAGTTGTGAACAATCGTGCATCGATGTTAAACAATTCTATAGTAATCAGTGAGATGAGCAAGTGTGGCAGAAATTTGTATCTCTGGCTACTCTATAATGACTGTGATGGCTCTCGGTTTCGAAACTGACCCAGCCAGTGAAGTCGACCATCGTAATATCTTCTTCCATGGCAGTAAATCAGTGCACTGGGCGCTGACTTAAGGCTGCAGGGAAAAGGGTACATCCCTCGGAGCGACGAAAGCCAAAGAAGATATAGTGTTGACACTGACGTCGAACGCCCCGCTGAACGTGTTCCCATGGTGTGTCGGACGGATCGGTGCACCGTCTGTGTTTCCCAAGGAAAGGAAAAATGACGAGGATAAGTGTGAGTCAGGTACCAGCCAAGGATGTGGTGATGGAATTACAGTGAGCTGGCGACACATGGGAACTACAAACCACTGAAGATATTATAATTTCCTAGCTAAGTAATCTGCACTCTCGTTTCCCCTTGTTGAATAGGCGTTCCTAAGGGAACCTTTAGGAACTTATTATTATAAATATATGTATACATTCATGTGGTAGGATACATTGTGATTATACATGTGAATAGATTAATGTTAGTATTATAGAAGGTCAAGAGCGGCCGTTGACCGCAGACTTTATTGAAACTATCCAAGACAATTAATTATTTATTTATGTGGTTCTTTTGTTAGGAAATTTTCTTTTAGTTTTATTTGCTGTGTATACATATACCTGCAATACGATTAATGCTCGATTTTTATATGTGAAAGCCTGACAGTGGGGTAATGACCACTTGAGTTCAGGAATAAAGAAAGATTTAATGAAATCTGGGAACGTAGCCTCACGTTTAAAGAGGACTAGAACAGAGAAACTGAAGTCATTTCTTCCGCCCTGGGCGCAGGTGAGAACCCCCATGATCACAATAGCTGGCTTACCAGGTGTCCGGGGATAGACACCTGCCACACTTTGACACCTGCCGCTCTACCTCCCACTCTCTGGGGACAGAAGGTAGTCTAGTGAGTTTCCTGAGGTGCTGTGAGGTCCCTGTGTTGTGAGGCTGGTGTACACAGGGGTTAAGAGCCGACTTCATCACGAGGGAAAGTGAGTACACAGCTGACAGTAAAGAGAGCAGTGACGGAGTGTCACCGTTGGAGCTCGACGACGCTCTGTCCTTTGTCTTCCCCCGTGACAGTATTATGGCAGCTAGGGAGAGAGAGAGAGAGAGGATGAAGGTGATAGCGAGAAGCGAAAAAGAATATAGGATTAAAAAGGGGGCCGCGAGGGAAAAAATAGAGAACTCGTATAGAGGGTCCTAGAAACCTGTATTTCGTGGTAGTCAGCGTAGTTGCTCCATGTTGGGAACGTTTATTATGCTCCTATCTCTTTCTCTTTCTGTGAGAGTCTTTTTCTCTCTCTCACTCTCTCTAACTTTACCTGACTTCTTCCCACCAATCCATCCCCCTTCTACTTTACCTGCTTCCATGTTTCTCCCTGTCATTCCCTTTCCCCGTGTGCTTCCTCCCTTCCTTTACCCGAGTGTTTTTGACAGGTGTGTCTAGACAATTTCGTCCCCCTTCCTGTGTAAAACATGTTCAGTGATAAATTTTGCACATTGCCATTTGAAATCGAACTGTTTTGACGTTGCTACAAAATGAACCAAAATCAGTCATTCTATGTAATTTTCGTGAAATTGTTGTCTTTTTATTTTGTGTGTGTGTAGCTAAGATTCTGCCTTTTTGAGCAATAAAAGCATTCACAACCATTTTCACCAACCTGGGTTGGAGACTTTAAACAACTATATGCATGTGGTGCAAAAAAGCTTATGATTTGTTTTTGCTGGTAGAGTACAACATTCACCATTTGACTTAAAGCTTTGTCTTTTTCCTTTAAGGTTGAATCGTGACCTTTTATCATATACTTTATTGAATATTCATATATTTGAATTTTGACCTTTAATCAACGTTGATTTTGATCGACCAACGTTGATTTTGTAATTTAAAATTATGGTGTGATCTCAGTTGGTGGTTCTTGACAGCGTCATCTGGTCTTACCTTGACATCGGCATTTGTTCATTCGGTTGGCCCATTAAATCTTAGGGAACACCTGAAGGATAGAAAACAGAGAGGATACAAACAGCGAGGAGATGTAAAGCTGGAGAGATGTAACATTTGGGGTCCCTTAGAGGCCCCAAATGTTACATCTCCATTACATATATATTACATAGAACAAGAATCACAGAGACATTAAAAAAATATTCAGTGTCAGGGTAGTTTACAAACGGAATGCACTAGGTAGTGATGTGGTGGGGGCAGACTCAATACACAGTTTCAAATGAAGATATGATAGAGCCCAATAGGCTCAGTGTTACGATATCAACGCTTTCTATGGAGTGAAGTTTGGTGATATCGACGCAATCTATGCCCCTGCCTTCCAACTCCAAGGCATTAATTGAGACGAAGACAACACCATCTGCTAGCGGAGGTGTAGCGTCGGTTAAATGCTCCTGTTTTGTCCCTCAGTTAGGAGGTGGGGTCGAAGATGATGACCCCTGGTGCGTAAAGTAACGATATCAAGCCATCTCGATTGTGCACCTGATTACATTTAAAGTTACCGGTGAAAGGTTGCCATCCTATGTTCTCCCTGAATACTTTGTCTGGCTAATGACTTTTATGTCCATAGAGGTGACGTGGAGAGTCTATTGCAATGTGGGAGGCAGTTCACCTCGGTCTGTCCCGAACTCCTTCCTGACTCATTCCAGTGAGAGGACACGTAGCCGCCGTCGGTAGTAGACAGTGTGTTAGCTGTTGTACTTGTGCAGTGATCAGTGATATTGTGCGGACTGACGAACCCAGGATTTGGCCAAGAGGAGTGGCAAGACGACAGTATTGGCTGTCTGCCGAGAAGTGCTGCTAGCGTGTAGACTTTTGCCAAGGTGTTAGTGGTTACCTCTGGACGTATTATTGGTGACCCCTGTCAGTGTGTTGCTGAAACCCTCTGCCAGTGTGTTTCTGGGGAGCTGAGGGGGGTATGTGACAATCGTGGCCATACGGTGTGAGACTGGCCCATGTTGAGGAAAGTGAACTCGCCTGGATTACCATTGAACCTGGACGACGTATACTTGAAGATAGAGATAGTATAACACTACAGATATATTAAGTGTCCTGTGTGAAAGTGACACTGTGTACATATGTGTGGTAATAAGATAGATAATATATATCAGTGAAGGTGTTATTTAATCTTGATAACCACCTTTATTCCTAGCACAATTGCATGCTACCGCCAGTTGTTGATAACTTACCATTGACTTGGGGTGAGATCATAGAAAAAAGAGGCGCTAAGGCAGATTAAGCAGAAAGAACCCGGTTACTGGTTCAAGCAGACCGTATAATTCAGGAACTTGTATACCTCTTGATTGATAGTTGAGAGGCGAGACCAAAGAGCCGAAGCTCAAATCCGGCAAGCACAACTAGGTAAGGGCTGAGAATTTGAGCCATTGCTCTTTCTATTCAATGTAAAACCCGAGGGAGCGACCACTTCATTTTAATGTTTGGAGACGACGTTAAGGTAATCATGGATGCAACATCTCTGGAGGACTGCAATACATTATATTTCACCATAAGAGAAAAATAACGGTGTGAATAGGAATAATACTACTTAATAATATTAACAGTTTTAGAGATGTTAATGATAATGCAACTTTTCGTAATTATAATAACATCAGCAACAACAAAAATAAAGATTGTATATTCAAAAAATAATAGAAGCCACAGCAGCAGCGAAGAATCTTCACTCTACCGTATATGCATCATAGGGGAGAAGTATGCGTGTGTGTTTTAACTTACGCGTTCCTCAGTTAAATTACTGGATTGGACAGAGAGAGAGAGAGAAAAGGAGAGGAACATATTTCCATATTCCAGTTAATGTATCTCTCGTCGTAACTAAACATCTGTGATTTACATCTCCTTCCCTCCTGCCATTGTCAATTCTTCCTCGCAATTTATTCACTGGAGCAACGAGAGTGTGTGGCCTTTGGGCTTTAATGTCCCGTGCATTACCTGTAATCAAATGATCGTTGTGAGTGCCGCGCCAGGAATACCTGAACATTGTGAGTGAAAGTCAAGTGCAGAGCCGTGAGTGAGATATGCATCAACACCACCATTCGACAGCTCCCATAATGAGTAATTCATTTACATGTGATAGTTTGTTGTGCGTTTACATCTCAGTTGATGGTAGTTTTACACTAAGGCCGAATAGGCTACGACATTCAACATTTATTCAGTGGATAATATTCGATTAAATCCTCATAATTCTCGTGTAGTCAAGATCAGGCCTTTATAGCTATTAAGTATTTTTTGTTTGCACACAGTTTACTCAGAATGCCTTACTATGATGAAGCAAATTTGCTTTTAAATGCCTATGCCTTCGTGTTCTAACCTATTTGTGCTTTCTGGACTGAGCATCAGCTCTTGGGGTCCCACCTTTTCTAATATCAGTCGAATAATGCTCTATAGAATGTTCACTTGTGGTGTCCAGTATTATGCATGGCCTGAGCGTGCCTGAGCAATCATATTTTTGGTGTATATATAAATAGTTGGTTTTATTCTGGGATTATGTTCAGAACTAAATTAGTCTTGCCATACTTTATGGGTAGTAACCTGTTGTGTTCAAGTTTGAATCCCTCCCGTAGTATTTAGGCCTGAAACCCAGCAATAAAATCAATGGTTTACACAAGATTATTGATATTATTAATTTGCGCAATGAAAAATTATAATAATAGCATAACACGTAATGGTTACATTTAGTATATATAAATATATTTAATTCATCTGTATATATTTAATTTATTTAAATATATTTAATATACAAATATAAATAATTTATTTAATATACTTAAAGAGTTCAATAAGTTCTCATTGATATACCACCTTCATATGATAACATGGTACACTAACGGGTGCGATATATAGGGAAGATTGCTAACGAAAGCAGCTCGTGTGGACGCTTGGCGGGTACTCGTTAAACTTAAACTGTCAACAAGCTTCCACGTGACTCCTGGTTCAGCTTTCTGCAGGTATTTCTTGTGTGTGTAATTACCTAATTGTACTTACCTAAATTTGCTTGCAGAGGTTGAGGTCTGGCTCTTTGGTCCCGACTCTCAACTATCAATCAACTACTGTATAGGTTTCAGGAGCCTACTGGGCTCTATCATATCTACATTTGAAGCTGTGTGTGTGTGTGTGTGTGTGTGTGTGTGTGTGTGTGTGTGTGTGTGTGTGTGTGTGTGTGTGTGTGTGTGTGTGTGTGAGTGTGTGTGTACTCACCTAGTTGTACTCACCTAGTTGTGCTTGCGGGGGTTGAGCTTTAGCTCTTTGGTCCCGCCTCTCAACCGTCAATCAACAGGTGTACATGTTCCTGAGCCTATTGGGCTCTATCATATCTACACTTGAAACTGTGTATGGAGTCAGCCTCCACCACATCACTTCCTAATGCATTCCATTTGTCAACCTCTCTGACACTAAAAAAGTTCTTTCTAATATCTCTGTGGCTCATTTAGGCACTCAGTTTCCACCTGTGTCCCCTAGTGCGTGTGCCCCCTTGTGTTAAATAGACTGTCTTTATCCACTCTATCAATTCCCTTGAGAATCTTGAATGTGGTGATCATGTCCGTCCTAACTCATCTGTCTTCCAGCGAAGTGAGGTTTAATTCCTGTAGTCTCAGTGTGTGTGTGTGTGTGTGTGTGTGTGTGTGTGTGTGTGTGTGTGTGTGTGTGTGTGTGTGTGTGTGTGTGTGTGTGTGTGTGTGTGTGTGTTTATGTTATCGGTGACATTCACCGTAGCTTTTCCGGCCCATTTAACCGGAAGTGTTGAGATGCTGATGAGTAAGAGAAAAAGTAATGCATGATATCCAGCAATTGTTATTGTTACAGTATTGATGGTTATGATGATAGTGGTGGTGGGGATAGTTGTGTTGGAGAAGTGGGGGGTGGTGAGGATGGTGGTGGTGGTGTGGATAGTTGTGTTGGGGACAGTGGTGGTGAGGATGGTGGTGGGAGGGATAGGGATATTTATTAAGGTCTGACACTAAAAGATGCGCTTCGTTAATGATTTGATCATTACTAAAGGCAAAGTAGAAATTGTTACTACCAAAACAGGAGGATGTGCTGTATACATGTATGTTCCGTACAAACTGTTACAATTTTAGAGCAGCAATATAATTGGGGGTCAGGTGAAACGCCTCATCATGGGGCTATTGACCTACTGTAGTCTTCCGCTCTCCTGTTTTTAACAATGGCTGGGGCAGTATATGGGATGTTTCGTCGTGTTCTCGAAAAATTCTGAATATAACTTGGTTCACACTGAAATCATGGATCCTCAAGCATTTCTCATGGCTTCTCCTGATGATTTTCTCATATAACTTTTTCCTAGTGGTCAGGGTTTGATGCCTCGCTAATGTCCAGTACTCTATTGTCGCTGCAACAGCCAGCTGTTAGTATATGCAATACACATACATTCTATATGCTGCAACAGCCAGCTGTTGCATTCTCCGCCATTTTTTAACACGACGAAACCTCCAACATACTACCCCAGCAAGCATACTCACACACGCATGCAATTTGCATTCGAACAGCTCTTAAATCACAACTAAACCACCATTAGTCGATGCGTGTGATTTTTTTGGGAAACATATCAGTGTATACATCATTTCAACTTACCCTGAAAGTCCTGCATGAATTCAAGTTTAGGAGAGCGAACCCCGAAACTTGGTATACTATACATGTGCTCTAATCTGATAGAATTAGAGCACATGTATAGTATACCCAGAATATAGTATACATGTGTATACTATACACATGTATAAGTATACCCAGAATTACTACGTTACTACGTTAACGTAGTAATTGGGGTCATAGGAAATGTTTGTTCCTTGAGAAGAAAACTCACAAAGATTTCCTTTGCTGCCAAAGTGATAACAAGATGATGACAATATCTGATGACATTAAGAATGGAATTTTTGCTTAGGAGAAAACACTTAGGAGGAATGATCGCAGTTCCGTGTGATCGCTCTACCAGCATCATACTCCCGAGGGGGGGGGGGCGTTTATTATCTTTCGTTATCAGCATTTCTTCCATCCAATCAAGGTCAGGATCACTAAATTCTGGTGACCCTGATTCTAGTGATTCTAGTGTTTAAGGCCACTAAATTCTACTTTTTCTATCTCGCCCGCTGATTATTATATTCATTTCCTGTTTCAACTTTGATCTCGCATCCTTAGTCATGTTAGCAGTTACCTGTTATAACTGTATCAAGGTATTTGTATTCAGTATGATGATATCGTTTGTGGTTTGTTCACATTGGCTTCACATTATTTGTAATGGCGCATCCGATCCCACGATCGTCGTCGCCCCTAAATCAACACAATATTATTTGTAGTGTGCTTAAGTTTGTAATGTTGATTGTTCCAGGTGTGTTGATGAACACACCACATACAGTCAGAGAACAGAACAGAACTGTTTCTGTTAAGAATTAGTGTTGGGTGAGAGTGAAGTTGTAGCAGTGTGATAGTTCTGTGGAGGTGATGGAATAGTAAAAATATATACATCAGTTGCTGCAGTATAGTAGTATTACTGGAAGTGATCTGCTATTATAATAGAAACAGCATGANAGAAGAGAGAGAGAGAGAGAGAGAGAAAAGAGAGAGAGAGAGAGAGAAGGGAGGAATGCAAATGCGGTGTGTGTGTGTGCAGTGTAAGCATCATTTGTTATATCCCCTCCCACCTCTCCCGTCGTATCCTCCGGGTCCTCCCCCCCCCACCCCTCCCAGATGCAGGGAGCGGGGGATAGGGATGCTGTTGGAACGTGGTGAGGATAGGGCATAAACAACCCTACATCCACTCTCATTTATGGCCCTTAAGCTTATTTGGAATTTACGCGTCATCAGCTGTCTACCTCCGCCAGCCTCCACAGCACCAGGGATGGGGATTATCATCAGTAACTCATCTCCCGTCTCCAAGATCAACAGTGAGCATCGGAGATTTATGATGATTAAGCCACCCAAGAGGTGGCACGGGCATGAGCAACCCTCCTGAAGGTAGTTTGACTCGCGGCGGAGGACAAGTGTTGTGAGCAAGGCAGTCTAGAGGCCAATATGACCTCGGTATGCGAATATGTAAATTTAATGTGATCATGTAAAATAAGGCGTACTATATGTAATGTTGAATTCGGAGTTGTGGTTGCCGGAGAGTATATATTTTGCCCTGGGGGAACTGGTGGTGGTGGTGGTGGTGATTGTGGTGCATGATACATGTGGTGGTACTTACGATTGTGGTAGTTATGGTTGTGGTCATGGTGGCGGTTATGGTTGTGGTAAATATTTGATGGTTAAAGTGGTGATAGGTGGCAGTTATTGTTATGAGAGTATCAGCTATGGTAGTGATGTTGGTTAAGGTTTTAGGGTTATGGTTATGGTGATGGATATATATGAGTGGTTGTAGTTATTGTAGTTATGTAGTGAACGGTTGTTATTGTGTTAGTGAAGCAGTTGGTACGTGTGCTGAACATGTTATCAATACTCTGATGGTACAAGTAGTCCTTATGATAGTGTGTTGATTATATTAACATCTCGAAATTAGAAAACGGACACATACACTGAACCTCTCCATAAGAACTGCCTTGCAGTAAACAAGACCGAGATGCTGGTGAACAAAAAGAAACAAATGTGCGTTGTTTACCAGTGGCTCACCCTCTAATCTGAGAGCACCAGTTGATTGTAACCTTGCAGTGATAAACGACAATAGTTACCAGAAATTTACACGACAAAATTTAAATTGCTAAATCTGAAAGTGAGAACGATCTTAGTGTAAGTTAAGGCATACTAGATACTGGGATCTCTGTATAGATGCCTCAGAACTAAGACATCCAATATTATTCACTATTTACCAGCCTTATCTAAACTCCAGCTTTAAAGATGTCATCGTTAGGCCCAACTGTTATTGTAGTTCAGTTTTATGCCACCGTACTATAAAATTAACATCTATTCACTACAACAAGCACAAAGAAGGACGACAAAGTTATCCGTATGAATTGTTAAGAACATAATAATTATTATTCGCAAAATATACACAGCATGATAAAGTGGTTAAAAATTTTTACCAAGTCTATATATTTAGTAAAGCTACTAATTATCAAACTTCGTTTACATTATCTACAACGGTGATGAGTTAAAAGTTATATAATTGAGGTACACAGATAGACAAAACGAAAATTTAAAAGATGGTAATATATTAACACCAAAGAAATACAAAACTATGAATATAGGATAAGTTAAGAAAAAAAACGTCCCTGGTAAATATTGGTTTGAAAATAGGGCTGTTTATCTCACTGGTTTGTTTCAAGCGTAGTTGGAACATATATATGAATAACTTTAGTTAGTTATAAATAGGGTTGACTATTAAGTGCCAATAGACGTTTTGCAGTATTTTTTATCTTCATGGCATTATATCTACTGTTGTCATAACAGTTTGCTGCCTCTAGTTCTAACAGGTAGGCAACACAATTCGTTTTGTTTAATTTGTCTGCAAAAATATGAAAACAAACTGCGGATCCCTTCTTGGAATTGCCCTCAAAAAAGTAGATAAAAGTGTTCCTCTACACTACACTCCCCACGAAAGGCAGTCTACCAAAAAGGTCATATTTTATATTTACACGTCTTGATGGAGTTGAATGGAATATTAGGATTTACTCAACACTGAAATAAGCATTCAATGGATTGGCGCTCTTGTGAAGGCATACAAATGAATCCAAGGAACCGGCGCTCCTCACTGCCAATTAAGTGGTAATTGGTGATGTCTAATGAGCTGAGAGGAGCAGCAAATATAGAACTGGTCTTTGATATACGTATTACATTTGGTATACAGTGTCATATAATTACCCCTCATTATTTGGGCTATTAGCTATTCCTAAGCAGTCATTGATAATGCTAAGCCCATTCAAGGACTTTATGTAAATTGTATTTGTATATTATATAAAATATACTGGATACTAATATGTAACACCCCTATTATATGCTCATACTTTTGTGACGTTTCTGCACTTGGCCATGACATTCATTGTTTAACCACAGACAAGGCAGTTCAGTCATCATGCCCTATTACAACCCCCCCCCCGTCCTCCTGGGAGGCACGTTAATCGATGTATGCCCAGTTTAGTTAAGTCAGCTCAAGCTCTCTGCTAGGCCAACATCCAGCTTTTGGTGAACTGCCACGGCAGGTCATTAAGAGTTGTAATGTTAGGTATTGTATCTTGTAGCACTGTACTTTTATACACTTAATTGTTGTTGGTGTCTAGGATATTGAGTTGAAATTAGTGTTCATGCTTATATTTTATTTTGGATTAAAAATTACGTGTACAAAGCCAGTTGTATTGTAAGGTCTTAAAGTAACTTTTATTTTGTTTTATTATATTTAAGTTTTGTTTCTAACCTTGGCTTTTGACTTTACTCCTGTTCCCCATATTCACATTAAAGTTGTAATGCTGCTTTTGTTTTGATGCTACGTAAAGCACACCATCAGCTGGGTATGACTGCAGTACCTCGGTTGAACAACAGTTACCTCTGATTAGTAACAACCAAAATATTAAGGAAATAGTGCCACCCTCTCTTAATGCCATCACCACCAGTACCTTCTTCATTTATTTATTAATTTACTCATTTGTTTCTTTCTTTCTTTCTTTATTTATTTACAAGAAGATACAATGGGTTAGTGAGAGTACATAATATTGTTTTTTTTGCAGTCTTGCAAAGCCACTAACAAGCATAGCGTTTCTCACGCCACCATCGCCTGTGACACGCAACGAGTGCTTCTCTTAACTTGCTCTCATTACCAGTTCCACCGTCATACATCCAGTTCATTCTTCAGCCTACCTGCACCACTCTTGTTCACTTAGTACCTCTCTTTCTACCATAACTACCAGAACCTCATTCACACTACCATCAAACAAATGGGCAGAGTTTCCTTCACCTGGTTGATACCAGACTGATACCTGGCTGATAGGGTTCAGGGAGTTCTTTTACTCCCCAAGCCCGGCCCGAGGCCAAGCTTGACTTGTGAGAGTTTGGTCCATCAGGCTGTTGATTGCAGTGGCCCGCAGGCCCACATATCCACCACAGCCCGGTTGATCTGGTACTCCTTGGAGAAAATGATCTAGTTTTCTCTTGAAGATGTCCACGCATCCACCTGATGCATCTAATGACCACCTGATGAATCTGATGTTCACCTGATGCTTCTGTTCACCCAGCAGTAAAGTTAGTAAAAACGTTGGAGTTAGACAGCTGGTATGGGCTGCTTTCTGGGGATTTGTACGTGCGTGTATTCGCCTAGTTGTATTCATCTAGTTGTGTTTGCGGGGATTAAGCTCTGGCTCTTTCGGCCCGCCTTTCAACTGTTAATCAATCAGTTATTTTTTCACACTCACACATACACACACACACACACACACACACACACACACACACACACTGCTCATACCATATATAAAAGGTATTGAGTCTGCCGCCACCACATCACTTCCCTTATACGTCCTATTTTTAACATTGAAAAAATTCTTTCTAATGTCTCTGGTTAATTTGGGTAATCAGTTTCAATCTGTGTTCCCTTGTGCGAGTACCACCCGTGTTAAATAATTTCTTTTTCTATCCTTTTAATTCCCTAAGAATTTTGCATATAGTGATCATGTCGCCACTAACTCTTCTGTCTACCGGCGATGAGAGGTTCAATTCAAACCGTCTTTTCTTATTACTCATTCCTTAGAACTTTCTTCACATTCGTCTTATGTTCGACTAGGTTTGGAATTCATGCTGGAGCCGCATGCTCCAGTACTGGTCTGGCATATGTGGCATAAAAAGTACTAAATGATTTCGTACACAAATTTGTAAAGACAGGTCTAATGTTAACAGCCTCTCATACTCTGCTGATGATATCCTGCGTATATTGGCTTCAGGAAATAGGTTATGATATCAACTCCTAGATCCTTCTCTCAGTCCGTTTCAGTAAGGATTTCTTCTCCCATTTCGTATTTTGTATCTGACCTACTGATCCTTCCACCTAGTTTCATTGTTTTACATTTACTTAAGTTAAATTCTAGTAGCCATTTGTTGGGCCATTCCTTCAGTACATATGGACAACCTACGGTTAGAAAGGCGGGGTCCACGAGGTAACATTTCGATCCTGCAGACTCAAATAGTTAATACGATCAAGATCTCCCTCACACTACCATCATTACCAGTGCCTCCCTCACACTACCAATACCTCCCTCACACTACCAGTACCTCCCTCACACTACCAGTACCTCCCTCACACTACCAATACCTCCCTCACACTATCACTACCTCCCTCACACTATCACTACCTCCCTCACACTATCACTACCTCCCTCACACTATCGCTACCTCCCTCACACTATCACTTCCTCCCTCATCCTACCATCACTACCAGTACCACACCCATCACCATCCAACCACTATCGGCATCTCCATCACTCTAACTAGCACTTCACCATAAAAGAACTTGTACTTTCTGGAATATATAGTTTTGGGTCGTAAAATATCGAGAGAGAGCCTGAAGGAGATGGCCATTTAAAGGGAAAAATGGCGGCTTTCAAAGAGACGGAGAGGACTGGAATAAAGAGATGGAGAAGATGAAGAGAGAAGGATGGATCTTGATTCCATCCTGGGGTGGGTAACAATGTATTTTATTGGAAAACAAGGCGTCTGGCGACTGGCTTGACCTTCTAGTTGACCTTCCTTGGTGACCTTCTAGATGGAGGAAGGTACAGAACCGGAGGCCAGAGGGTACTGTTTGTACAGTGAAACAAAAGCACGGTTCACAGTTTGAATTATATCTAGGGTTCACTGGAGACTGTTTATTTTGTTTTATTTACTGATCATCTGAAAAACTGACTTCAAACTGATCTATGTTTTATCTATTTCAATGAAACTAACTTTTATGTAATGTACTCTAATGCTGAGGAATGTAAGTTTATTACATATGAGCAACCGTATGTGACTAAACTTTCTATTTTATTTTGGTTTTACACTACAATCAGAGTAGGCTTAGTATGAAACCGGAACAAGATGTGTACAATTGTCAGGTTATCTACGCAGTTTGGCTAGATGGGGAACGCTGAGAACACAGGCCATATAAATATATATATATATATATATATATATATATATATATATATATATATATATATATATATATATATATATATATATATATATATATATTAGTATATTTAGGTAGCAGTCTTTCCTGTAGACATATATTATTAAATATGACCGAAAAAGTAAGATTGATAATTCTAACACGAATTTTCTCGATTTTCCTTATGTTTCTTTTTACTGGTGACGGTAAATGAACGATGCATAAGCAACAGGGCTCCATTAAGGAACATATATTTTCTTCCCACAACCAAACCATCACCAGAGAAATCTTACCAAACAACACAAAAATCATTGATAGATACAGCGACAGCAGGCGGCTTGACATCTGCGAGGCACTACACATCAAGAAGTCAACACCAGCAATCAACAGCCAATTAACGCACAACTATATTCTACCCACTTCAAGACTCCGCTCCAATATAGAAACATCAAGAAAAATGGGCCAATAGGCCTTCTGCAGTTCTATCTTTACCCATCATCTGCAAATCTATAGCCATTGTTCCGTGTTCTGTGTTTTGTTAAAAGTTTGTTTTTCACCCCACTATTGTATTACATCACCTCACCCAAATGCAGGTATAAGAGCTAATGCTGTTTCAGTCATAAGTTGTGTGTGGATAAACTAAAGTCTTTGAAAATGTAATAAGTTTTACGAAACGCGCTCAAGTGTCGCGTCAGACTAGAAATAAAAATGAATTTTGGAGAATTGATTTTTCATTTACCGTCACCAGTAAAAAGAAACATAGGAAAAATCGAGAAAATTCGTGTTAGAATTATTAATCTTACTTTTTCGGTCATATTTAATATATATATATATATATAATATATTATATATATATATATATATATATATATATATATATATATATATATGCGA
>WNGS01165339.1:3156223-3168835 GCA_020271785.1 Procambarus virginalis
AAAGTTCTAATGCTACCTTAAAATAAACTGTCGTAATATTCCAGAGATAGTTCAAAAACTGGGTACAAGGGAGCCAGAGTCCATTTATGAGGAATGAAACCTACGAGGAGGACGAGGAGAGAAAACAGAGAAGAATGAAAAGTAATAAAATAAACGAAGAAATCGTTGTAAAAAAAAGTGCTGAAGAAGGATTTTGAAAGATTATTAAAGTAAATATGAATGAGCTTTATAAGAGCACAAAAGAGAAGAGAAGGAATAAGAATATATGAGTGAGTACAGGAAGAAATGGGAATGAGAAAACAGGAATGAACCCTGGTTGGGAGAGCAGGTACAACGGGAAGAAAACAATTAGAATAGGGAGGAGAGGAAAGCAGAAAGCAGCAGGACGCCGGTAGGTAGGAAGGGGAACAGGAGAGAGGAGGAGTGGAGGGAGTCAGTCTGCCAGAGGGAGAAAACAGGAAGACTGGGAGCAGGGAGGCAAGGAGAGAGAGAGAGAGATGAGGAGAGAGAGAGAGGAGAGAGGAGAGAGAGAGAGAGAGAGAGAGAGAGAGAGAGAGAGAGAAATGAGAGAGAGAGAGAGATGAGAGAGAGAGAGAGAGAAAGAGAGAGAGAGAGAGAGCAGAGATTAAACTACCAGCCTCAGAACTATGACCCTTAATGCACACTAGTACTGATATCAGAGCAGCGCTGAGCCATTATGACCCTACATCACATGGAAGGAATATGAGGCAGATTGGAGTTGGGTTAATACGAGGACTGAGCGCAAGAATTGTACCCAATCCCTTGGACCTCCGGGGATCGAGCGAACCTGCAGACGAGGAGCAGTGTGTCCAACCTCTATATCTCATTGATAATCCAGAGTTAACAAAACAACGAGTATATCGTAAGACAGATTTACACAGGTCTAAAGAACGCAATTGAAGAAGTGAAGCTGTGAAGGAGCACATCACCAGACATAATGGATCACATCACCCAGACATAATGGACACATCACCCAGACATAATGGATCACATCACCCAGACATAATGGAGCACATCACCCAGACATAATGGAGCACATCTCCCAGACATAATGGAGCACATCACACAATGGTACATCACCAGACATAATGGTACACATCACCCAGACATAATGGACACATCACCCAGACATAATGGTAACATCACCCAGACATAATGGACACATCACCCAGACATAATGGTCACATCACCCAGACATAATGGTACACATCACCCAGACATAATGGACACATCACCCAGACATAATGGAGCACATCACCCAGACATAATGACACATCACCCAGACATAATGAGCACATCACCCAGACATAATGGTAACATCACCCAGACATAATGGTACACATCACCCAGACATAATGGAGCACATCACCCAGACATAATACACATCAGACACATCACCCAGACATAATGGACACATCACCCAGACATAATGGAGCACATCACATTAATAAGGTTCAGGATAGAAGGAAACATCGTCGTTTCCTCACTTCCTGATGTGTGGTCATCATGCTGGAGTACTAAATCAGAGATGTGTGAACTCACACACTTTTTCCTGTAGGGTATAACTCTAGCTCTGGACTACACCTTCCAGTCACCCGTTATCAAATAAAATAACTCTTAACCACTTTTCCTATAATACTTTGAACTTATGAATACAGTTCACTTGAACAACTTGCTCGCTCATTCATTCCATTATTCTGAAACCTTTCCGCTAACTATTTCTCTCTAACATCTCTGAATCTTGTCCTTCAAGCTTCAATCATGCCTGCCTGTTATTTTAAATTAAGTGTTAACACTATCTCTTTTTCCATTCAATTCATCCTCAGAAATTTTATGTTCATTTTGTCCCCTCTCTCTCTCCTATTTTTTAGCAACATGAGGGGCAGTGCTTTCAGTGTGTGTGTACTCACCTGGCTGTACTAATCTAGTTGTACTTGCAGGGGTTGAGCTCTGGTTCTTTGGTCCCGCCTCTCAACTGTCAATCAATTGGTGTACAGATTCCTGAGCCTATTGGGCTCTATCATATCTACACTTGAAACTGTGTATGGAGTCAGCCTCCACCACATCGCTCCTAATGCATTCCATCTGTTAACTACTCTGACACTGAAAAATTATTTCTTTCCCTGTTGCTCATTTGGGTACTCTGTTTCCACCTGTGTGTGTGTGTAATTACCTAAGTGTAGTTACAGGATGAGAGCTACGCTCGTGGTGTCCCGTCTTTCCAGCACTCTTTGTCATATAACGATTTGAAACTACTGACGGTCTTGGCCTCCACCACCTTCTCACCTAACTTGTTCCAACCGTCTACCACTCTGTTTACGAAAGTGAATTTTCTTATATTTCTTCGGCATCTGTGTTTAGCTAGTTTAAATCTATGACCTCTTGTTCTTAAAGTTCCAGGTCTCAGGAAATCTTCCCTATCGATTTTATCAATTCCTGTTACTATTTTGTATGTAGTGATCATATCACCTCTTTTTCTTTTGTCTTCTAGTTTTGGCATATATAATGCCTTTAACCTCTCCTCGTAGCTCTTGCCCTTCAGTTCTGGGAGCCACTTAGTAGCATGTCTTTGCACCTTTTCCAGTTTTTTTATGTGCTTCTTAAGATATGGGCACCACACAACCGCTGCATATTCTAGCTTTGGCCTAACAAAAGTCATGAACAATTTCTTTAGTATTTCGCACTCCATGTATTTAAAAGCAAATCTGAAGTTAGAAAGCGTGGCATAGGCTCCTCACACAATATTCTTTATGTGGTCCTCAGGTGATAGTTTTCTATCTAGAACCACCCCTCGATCTCTTTCTTTATCAGAATTCTTTAAAGATATCTCACATAATATAAAGGTTGTGTGGGGTCTATGTTCACCTATTCCACATTCCATAACATGGCATTTATTAACATTAAATTCCATTTGCCAAGTGGTGCTCCATATACTTATTTTGTCCAGGTCATCTTGAAGGGCATGACAATCATCTAAGTTTCTTATCCTTCCTATGATCTTAGCATCATCAGCAAACATGTTCATATAATTCTGTATGCCAACTGGTAGATCATTTATGTAGACAATAAACATCAATGGTGCAAGAACTGAACCCTGTGGTACTCCACTTGTGACATTTCTCCAGTCCGATACAGTGCCTCTGATCACTGCCCTCATTTTTCTATCAGTCAGAAAATTTTCATCCATGTTAGACGCTTTCCTGTCACCCCTCCAATATTTTCCAGTTTCCAGAACAACCTCTTATGTGGCACTCTGTCGAAAGCCTTTTTTAGGTCCAGATAGATGCAGTCAACCCAACCATCTCTTTCCTGTAATATCTCTGTTGCTCGATCATAGAAACTGAGTAAATTCTATACACAGGATCCTCCAGATCGAAAACCATACTGTCTGTCTGATATTATATCATTTCTCTCCAGGTGTTCTACCCATTTAGTTTTAATTATTTTTTTTATATTTTGACTATTACACTTGTCAATGACACCGGTCTATAATTAAGGGGGTCTTCCCTGCTTCCACTTTTGTACATTGGAACTATGTTAGCCTTTTTCCACACATCAGCTACAACTCCTGTAAACAGGGATGCCTGAAAAATCAGTTGAAGTGGAATACTGAGCTCAGGTGCACAGTCTCTCAGAACCCATGGTGAAACTCCATCTGCACCAACTGCTTTGTTCTTATTTAGCTCCTTGAGCTTTTTCCACTTCGTCTCTAGACACCTCTATGTGCTCAATGTTGTTCTCTGGAATTCTTATTGTGTCTTGTTCCCTGAAGATTTCCTTTTGAACAAACACACTTTGGAACTTTTCGTTTAATGTTTCACACATTTCATTTTCATTTTCCGTGAATCTATTTCCCATTTTCAACCTCTGAATATTATCCTTTACCTGCAATTTGTTGTTTATGAATTATAGAATAGACGTGGTTCTGTTTTACATTTGTCTGCAATCCCTTTTCAAAATTTCTTTCTGCCTCTCTCCTCACTGCCGTGTAGTTGTGTCTCGCATCTTTGTATCGCTGGTATGTTTGGGGGTTTGGCCTCTTCCTGTATTGATTCCATTTGTGTGTCTTTTGGCTCTGGCCCTCTCGCAATTTCTGTTGAACCATTCTTGTTTCCTAGTTCTGCATCTCTGTTTTGGAATAAAAAAATTTGTGCCTTTACTATATATTTCACAAAACTTGACGTACATCTCATTCACTTCCTTGCCTAGCAACAAGTCTGTCCAATTATACTCACTAAAAAAAATTCTAAGGTTGCCATAACGTCCTCTCCTAAAGTCAGGTTTTCAATTGCATCAACCTTCTTATTTCCTTCCAGATTATAACACATTGCAAACTTTATTCCCAAAAAGACATGGTCACATTTACCCAAGGGAGGAAGGTACTGAATTTCAAATATTTCTTCCTCCTTCCTGGTAAATATAAAATCTAGCATGGAGGGAACGTCCCCTTCCCTCATCCTCATAGCTTGTTTAACATGTTGATACAAGAACGTTTCCAGGATGAGGTCTACAAATTTACCGGTTCAAAAATCTTCTGTTTTAGCTTCATATGCTTCCCAGTCTATGGATTTCAAGTTGAAATCGCCGACTATCAACAGTCGTGATCTATCATTATCCGCTCTCGCTATGATCTCTCTCATTATTGTTATAAAACCTTCTCGTTTACTATCTAGCTCTTCCTTTGACCATGTACTGCTTGGCGGTGGACTATATGCATTTATGATCATTAGTTTATCATCCTCATGGCAGATCTCTAGTGCTATTATGTCAACTTCTTGTGGATTGGCAGTCATTATTTCGTTCACCTTTAGGTGTTCTTTCACCTGCACAGCAACTCCACCGCCTTTCCTAATTTTTCTGTCCCGTCTCCAAATTGAGTAGCACCTTGGGAATATGACCTCATTTAAAATAACATCTTCAAGTTTTGTCTCCGTGAGTGCAACAATGTCTGGTGTCTGCAGCTATATTACATCACTTAACTCCAGTATCTTCGATCTTACTCCATCTATGTTGGTGTATGCAATCTTCAGGAACTTGTTCCCCCTCTTTCTTATTTTTCACTCCCGCTCTCTCTAATGATTTTGTTGGTTTGCCTTTATGTACCACTTTACTGGTCTGCCTACCCCTATCACTTTGTAGAAAAAACAATTGATTTCTTCTTCATTCCTGCTCTCATTTAAACGTTTTGCCTCGGCGAGGTTCAGTTTCAGCTTCTCCCTATCTTCTTTTGAAAGATCTCGTCTTAACGACCACACTTTCCCATCGTCATCATTTTGTAATTTTCTAGCATTCCTTAGTACTTTTTCCATCTGTTTGGCACCATTTAGGGTGATCCTCAAAGGTCGATCTTTCCCTTTTACATATCTGCCTATTATCCTGTAGTCGCACACATTCTCTATGGTTGTAAGACCTTCCACGAGGCCAACAATTTTATCTACTACTTTTGATTCTTCTACAGCTCTTTCTGACCTAGATGTTATCTCCTTTTCTTTGCAGCCAAAAATTATCAGGGACTTACTCCGATCAACTGAGTTTTGCACCAACTTCGGGTTAGATGCCAATTCTTTTCTCACTTCCAGCCTAATGTTTGTTTTATCATGGTTGCTGCAGTGCACTGCTTCTTCAATTTTTTCCTTCTCCTTGGCCACTTGTGCATAGGTGAGTTGCATATCTTTCTTGCAGAGTTCTATTCCCTGTGTAACTTCCTCCATCTGTGCTGACAATAGCTGTTTCTCCTGTTGAATTTCCTTACCTAACCTATTGTAGTCATTTATGTTTAAATTTACTTTAACTTCATCCATAGCTATTTTTAAGAGTTTATTTTCTTCTTCCATGGCTTTGCAATTTGTTTCCAATTCATTCTTATCCTTGCACAAGTCTTTCACTAAATCCTCAAGACATACAACTTTGCTATTTAAATGGTTATTACTTTCTTTCAATTTACTAATTATTTCTACATGAGAGTTCACTATTGTATCTAATTTTACCAACATGTTGTATAGACTGGTTATCTCAATGCTTTCTTCATTGAATCCAGCAAAATCAAGGTCTGTTTTGTATTTCCTCTTGCCGGCGGCCATCTTGAATGTTCTTCTCTGCACTGGAAACACTAGGGCAACTTTTATCATCCAATTTTTCACTTCCCTTGGCACATTCCTGTTATCCCACCTTTTTTTCACAAGCACTATACCTTTAAGTTCTCTGGGACACCACTCACTATCATCATCCTGTACTACAATACTTAGGATTGTTGAAATATGCTGGAGCTTCTCTTGTCTGCCTCTTGGGAAAGAACTTGGGATAAGACTCCCCTCTGTGTGTGTGTGTGTGTACTCACCTATTTGTACTCACCTAGTTGTGTTTGCGGGGGTTGAGCTCTGGCTCTTTGGTCCCGCCTCTCAACCGTCAATCAACAGGTGTACAGATTCCTGAGCCTATTGGGCTCTATCATATCTACACTTAAAGCTGTGTATGGAGTCAGCCTCCACCACATCACTTCCTAATGCATTCCATTTGTCAACCACTCTGACACTAATTAAGTTCTTTCTAATATCTCTGTGGCTCACTTGGGCACTCAGTTTCCACCTGTGTCCCCTTGTGCGTGTGCCCCTTGTGTTAAATAGCCTGTCTTTATCTACCCTATCAATTCCTTTCAGAATCTTTAATGTGGTGATCATGTCCCCCCTAACTCTTGTGTCTTCCAACGAAGTGAGGTTTAATTCCCGTAGTCTCTCCTCGTAGCTCATACCTCTCAGCTCGGGTACTAGTCTGGTGGCAAACCTTTGAACCTTTTCCAGTTTAGTCTTATGCTTGACTAGATATGGATTCCATGCTGGAGCCGCATACTTCATGATTGGTCTGACATATGTGGTATATAATGGTCTGAAAGATTCCTTACACAAGTTTCTAAAGGACTTTCTTATGTTAGCCAAACTGGCATATGCCGCTGATGTTATCCTCTTGATATGAGCTTCAGAGGAAACGTCTGGCGTGATATTAACCCCCAGGTCTTTCTCTCTCTCTCTCTGACTCCTGAAGTATTTCATCTCCCAAATGATACCTTGTATGTGGTCTCCTGCTTCCTGCCAATATCTTCATTACATTACATTTGCTTGGGTTAAACTCTTACAACCATTTGTTCGACCATTCCTGCAGCTTGTCCAGGTCTTCTTGAAGCCTCAAGCTGTCCTCCTCTGTCTTAATCCTTTTCATAATTTTGACGTCGTCAGCAAACATTGAGAGGAATGAGTCTATACCCTCTGGGAGATCCATTACGTATATCAGAAACAGGATAGGTCCGAGTACAGAGCCCTGTGGGACTCCACTGGTGACTTCACTCGAATCTGAGGTCTCACCCCTCAATGTAACTCTCTGCTTCTTATTGCCTAGGTACTCCCTTATCAATCAGCCCTTTACGGGGTACTTTGTCAAAGGCTTTCCGACAGTCCAAAAATATGCAGTCCGCTCATCCTTTTCTTTCTTGCTTAATCTTTGTCACCTGATCGTAGAATTCTATTAAGCCTGTAAGGCAAGATTTACCCTCCTTGAACCCATGTTGATGGGTTGTCACGAAGTCTCTTCTCTCCACATGTGTTACTAGGTTTTTTCTCACAATCTTCTCCATCACCTTGCATGGTATACAAGTCAAGGACACTGGCCTGTAGTTCAGTGCCTCTTGTCTGTCACCCTTTTTGTATATTGGGACTACATTCCCGCTAAACACACACTGAAACTACGACATTGGTACAACGTTCGACCAAGTTTTAACACCTCCTAACCAGTTATAAGAACCAATATAATCAGTTGTAACAACGTTCTAATACGTCATAAACACGTTAAGCCAAGATGTAACAACTTTATCACTAGTTGTAACAAGCGGAAAATAGAGACCGTTTTGGTTTGTGTTTCCAGGGTTAGCCGTCTTCCATATTTCTGGTAGGTCTCCCGTTTCCAGTGACTTACTATACACTGTGGAGAGTGGCAAACAAAGTGCTCCTGCACACTCATTCAATACCCATAGAGAGATTCCGTCCGGCCCAACAGCTTTTCTCACGTCCAGCTCCAATAGGTACTTCTTGACCTCATCACTTGTAATTTCGAACCTTTCCAAGATCGCCTGGTTTGCTGCCACCTCTCCTAGCGCCGTGACTTCTCCTTGTTCTATTGTAAAGACCTCCTGGAACCTTCTGTTGAGTTCCTCACACACCTCTTTGTCATTCTCTGTGTACCTGTTCTAACCAGGTACATCACACACTCTGTGTGTATGTGTGTGTAATGTGTGTGTGTGTGTGTGTGTGTGTACTCACCTAGTTGTACTCACCTAGTTGTGCTTGCGGGGGTTGAGCTCTGGCTCTTTGGTCCCGCCTCTCAACCGTCAATCAACAGGTGTACGGTTTCCTGAGCCTATTGGGCTCTATCATATCTACACTTGAAACTGTGTATGGAGTCAGCCTCCACCACATCACTTCCTCGTTCCTTCCTTGTGTGTGTGTGTGTGCGTGTGTGTGTGTGTGTGTGTGTGTGTGTGTGTGTGTGTGTGTGTGTGTGTGTGTGTGTGTGTGTGTGTGTGTGTGTGTGTGTGTGTGTACTCACCTATTTGTACTCACCTATTTGTGCTTGCGGGGGTTGAGCTTTGGCTCTTTGGTCCCGCCTCTCATCTGTCAATCAACTGGTGTACAGATTCCCGGGCCTACTGGGCTCTATCATATCTACCCTTGAAACTGTGTATGGAGTCAGCCTCCACCACATCACTGCCTAATGCATTCCATCCGTTAACTACTCTGACACTGAAAAAGTTCCTTCTAACGTCTCTGTGGCTCATGTGGGTACTCAGTTTCTACATGTGTAACGTTGTTCGCGTCCCCCCAGTGTTGAATAGTTTGTCCTTGTCTACCCGGTCGATTCCTCTGAGGATTTTGTAGGTTGTGATCATATCTCCCCTTACTCTTCTGTCTTCCAGTGTCGTAAGGTGCATTTCCCGCAGCCTTTCCTCGTAACTCATGCCTCTTAGTTCTGGGACTAAGTTCTGGGACTCTGGGACTACACACACACACACATGTGTGTGTGTGTGTGTGTGTGTGTGTTTGTGTGTGCGCGCGCGCGAGCTTGTGTTTCAGTCAACAGTTTATTCCATTAAAATACGAAATGCGTTTCGACTAGTATATGCATAAGCTTGTCGTCCCATGTATGTGCACACATGTGAGCGTGTACATGAACTACGGACAGTCTGTGTGCATCCAGCCACACGTACATGTCTGCTTGAGTGTTCATTTACATAATAATGTTCCTGCATTCCCAGCGAGCCCGTTTATTATTGTCCATCTGCTTGCATACAGATGGAGCGTGAATATGTCCCAGTAAAGGTGGCCACAGTTTGGCCAGCTGAGGAAGCCAGGGACCGGCCCAGAACCAACAGGGGTCATGAGGATGAATATGAGGTAATGTAATTATGAGGAGAAAGAGCTAAACCAGTTTGATTACACAGCACTTGGAAGGGAAAGTAGAAGGATATGGGATAGGACGGACTGTAGCAGTGGAATACCTCCACATGAATCATCACCAATCGAACACCGAACCTGCAAGTAGCGAGGCCGTCGCTATAGCAACTACTCTAACTGGTTCAGTCGATATGAGTCTACAGAAGTGTTCAAGATTCAGCGGGTTCATTATGAATCAGTTAAAGTACCCAAGATTCACCACGTTCTATAAGAACTCAAGGGATAGTAGAAATCATCAAGCACCAGCAAAATTACTAAGTCTCACTTGGTGCAACCAGAACCATTCTTGGTCTTTTCTAGATCTGAATGTAGCAGATGTCACCAGATCCCACCAGGAGCCACGAAGACCCGGATGCTGTTAACCAAAACTACGCAGCAATAGATTAAGCCAAGCACCAACTACCTGTATCCCCAGTAGTGGGCCTCGAGAAGATGAACAACAACTAGACCAGTGTCGACAAGTCCCTCTCCATCCTTATAGGGTTTTAAAAAAACAAATTGATCCAAATATCCTGAAACACAAATAGGCTTCATTATATCTCTGCATGATAAAACTAGGTCCATCAAGTCTTAGCAAAACTCAACGAGACCAACTAAACCTCAACATGATTCAACAAAGTCCACGAAAGCTCAGTAAGAGGCAGCGAGTGAATCTTCAACATGACAGAAACTACAAATCCCTTACTGTTTATCCCGTGACAAAAAAAAGCCTGGCCCGGGGGGGGGGGGATAAAAAGAGCTTGGAACATAAGTGTAAGGCCAAAGGCTCCAAGTACCACCCTTTTCCTGGAACATTAGAGTAAAGTCAAAGGGAACCTTCCTCTTCACTCTTCCTGCAATATTAGAGCAAGGCCCAAGGCTGCTTTTCCCACCCCTCTCTAGTAGCTGCCGCAACACACTACTTTTCCTTTTTATCGTTCCCTGTGTGACAGAGAAATTCAATACTGACTTCATTTCACCACCAGCGCTTCCCCCTGTGGGACATACACAACACTTTTCCTTCACCTTCCAGACTCTCGTGTCTTCTTCCTCCCCCTGTTTCTGTTATAATTTTCTATGTCTACTGTTTCCTCTGTTTCTTTTTGGCTTGTGTCAGTTGTGATAAAAACAGTGGTGGTGGTTTGGTGGTTAATGATGTGTGTTGTAGCTGTGATTGATTTATGGGTCCCGGTGGTACAGTGGGATTCGTTCTCGTCTCGCAATCCAGAATTCGAGAGTCGAATCCCAGGTGGGGCAGAAATAGTTGAGTGGGTTTCCTATCACTTAATGCCCCTGTGCACCTAGCAGAAAATAGGCACCCAGGAGTTAGTCCCTCGTTGTTGGGCTGCATCCTGGGGAGGGTCAGTAATTCGACCCTGGAAATGGGGGGACGACCTCGATATAAGCCTAACATGTACTGTATGTATACTGGCTGCCTGTCCCCGGACACAATGAATTACTGAATTGCAGTGATGTTGACGGTAATTAGCAGCAACAGTTGAAGTACTACCACTGCTAGATTAATTCATCATAACGGCTGAAGGCATTAATCAAGGAGAAATCGATCACATAGTTGTGAAGCTAACCCAACCTAACCTAACCTAACCTAACCTAACCTAACCTAACCTAACCTAACCTAACCTAACCTAACCTAACCTAACCTAACCTCTCCCACTGGGGATGGACTCATTTGAACCTTAAAAGTCACGGTGATTAGTGTTATATATTCAAGCAAGATCTACAGTAATTGAGAGAACCGCTCCTGTGCCAGATAAGTCAACTATGGGTTCACAATAGCCCGTGCTACTTGCCCCGCTCCTGTGCCAGGTGAGTTACGGGCTCACCATAGCCCGTGCTACTTGGAACTTGTTCCGAGTAGCTAAATCTATAACAACTACATAATGGACTCAGTGTTGTCGGTGGCCAGAAGTGAGGCCAGTACCACACAGCATCCTGGAAAAGACCGGTCACTGGCCTTAAGGATCCTCGATCAGTCCAACACAAGTCCTATCTGTGACAATTGGCTTCCTAAAATATACATACCTATACATACCAATTAACCACAATAATACATTCCTATGTATATCCTATAACACACACACACAAAGTATTTTCATTATTACAGGGACGTAAAGACAATACATATGTACACGCATACAAATTTGATCAAATATACATACCCAATTATAGTAATTTTTCGAGACATCCAAAGCCAATTACATACAGAACATCAATTTTCAGGTCGCCTGCCGCATCCAAAGCACGAGCAAGCCTTGCAGATCAATGCGCGTTGCAACTAACGCTAATTATCAAGGTGAAAAAAATAATGACTCGCTTCAGGTGAGATTTTTCGAAAAAGACTGGTTAACAAGAGCCCAGAGACAAATGATGCGTTACCGAACGATCATTTTCAGATGCCCTGAACGATCGCTTTAGACACGTTCCGAAAGGGAGGAAGAGAGGGAAGGGGAAAGTGCCAGGCCATGACGACTATATAGCACTTGGAAGGTACCAAGATAAGGATCTTGTATGGGACGGGGTGGAAGGATTGGTGCCCAATCACGTAGGGGAGGGGAATGACCGGTATATATATATATATATATATATATATATATATATATATATATATATATATATATATATATATATATATATAGATATATAGCTATAAGGGGTACCACCTCTGGTGCAAGTGTAGGGACCCATAGCCTCGGAGAAGAAAATAAAGAGTACCCAGAGAAGACCTTGTGGATCCTCACTGAACACTTTGATATTTTCTTCTCCTACCACCCCTATTCTTTTGGTATGTGTGTATATTTATCTAACTTTATTTGAAAATGTCATTACACAAAAAAGTTACAGTATTGATTACATGCAGGGTACAAGCCTGCTTGTCACAAGTTGAAAAGCTCCTCCAGCTTCTCAGATATATATATATATATATATATATATATATTATATATATATATATATATATATATATATGGCGTACCTGCAAGAGGAGGCAAGTCACTCGCCCCATCAGTCACTAGGGCAATAAATAATTTCCCCAGAGCTGACAACTTGATCCCATCCCTTCCACGCAAAAACCAGTCGTGGAAGACCCAAGAGTTCC
>WNGS01165339.1:3187305-3204742 GCA_020271785.1 Procambarus virginalis
AAATAAGCAGAAGAGATAAAAGAAAGAGTGAGAGTGAGGCAAATCCTGACATAGTTGCAATTGTGGAACTAAAATTAATGACATGATCTCAGATGCAATCTTTCCTGAAGGGTACCAGGTGATAAGAAAAGAGAGGACACAGAGACAGGGAGGGGGAGTGGCACTCCTAATAAAGCGGAAAGGAAGTTTGAAGACCTGGGAAATCGGGTTACCAATGAGTGCACAAGCTTATACATGGAACTTTGACAGTAGATGGGAGGAAGATTGTGATCTTGGTAATCTACAATCCCCCACCAAACAGTAGAAGACCCAGACAGGAGTATGATGACAACAACAAGGCATGCATAGATGAACTGCAGAAGGCAGCAACACTAGCCCACAGAATGAGAGCGAAGCTGCTGATCATGGGGGACCTAAATCATGGAGAGATAAATTGGG
The DNA here is from genome assembly GCA_020271785.1 of Procambarus virginalis. Classification (NCBI taxonomy): domain Eukaryota; kingdom Metazoa; phylum Arthropoda; class Malacostraca; order Decapoda; family Cambaridae; genus Procambarus; species Procambarus virginalis. Next base: position 3,187,744 of record WNGS01165339.1, read on the forward strand.
AATCAAGGAATCCCCATGGGGGGACGAAACGTGGGGAGCAAAATTAGTAGATGTTATAGACAGGAATTTCCTAACACAGCATGTGAAGGAAGACACAAGGGAAAGAGGAGGAGATGCACCGAGCCTATTAGACCTGATTTTCCAGAACGTAGAAGATATCGAGAATTTGGAGCATGAAATACCTCTAGGGGCCAGTGACCATTGTGTCCTAGTCTTTGACTATATGATGGAATTCAAACTTGTGACCATGGGACAAGAGATCTGGGAAAGGAGAGTTGACTACAGGAAAGGGGACTATAGGAGGATAAGGGACTATCTGGGAGAAGTGCAGTGGGAGGAAGAAATTAGAGGAAAAACAGTCCAAGATATGATGGACCTAGTCATACAGAAATGCAAGAGGCCGAAGAGAGATTTATACCAACAGTAAAGGGAAAAAATAAGAAGGAATATAATAACCCATGGTTTAATAGACAGTGTCAGGAAGCAAAAATGGCCAGCAGGCGGGAGTGGAGGAATACAGAAGACAAAGGACAGAGGACAACAGGATCAGATGCAACAGAGCTAGGAACGATTACATTAACATCAGACGGACATCGGAAAGGGACTATGAGAACGATATTGCAATCAAAGCGAAAAAACAACCTAAGCTACTACACAGTCATATAAGAAGAAAAATGTCGGTGAACGACCAAGTGACAAGACTAAGGAAGGCAGAGGGGACATATACTGAAAGTGACAAGGAAATCTGTGAGGCACTGAATGCCAGTTTCCATGGAGTGTTCACTACCGAGCCCGAGCAGCTCCCATTGTTGGAAGGGGTTACCCTAGATGAAAGACTATCAGATATAGAGGTGACAGTGAGGAGGTAATGAAACAGTTGACAACTCTAGATGCATCTAAAGCAGTAGGACCAGACAAAGTATCACCGTGGATACTAAGAGAAGCAGCGCAGGCCCTCAGCGTGCCTCTGGCAATGATCTTTAATGAGTCACTTATGTCGGGAGAATTGCCCAGTTGCTGGAAGAAGGCAAATGTCGTGCCGATCTTCAAGAAAGGCGATAGGGAGGAGGCACTTAACTATAGACCTGTATCACTGACAAGCATCCCCTGTAAAATACTGGAAAGAATAATTAGGCTACGACTGGTTGCACCTGGAGAACATTAGGTTTGTGAACAAGCATCAACATGGGTTCTGGACAGGGAAATCGTGCCTAACAAACCTTCTGGAATTCTATGATAAATAACGAGGATAAGACAGGACAGAGATGGTTGGGCAGACTGCATATTTCTGGACTGCCAAAAAGCCTTTGATACAGTACCGCACATGAGACTGCTATTCAAACTCGAGAGGCAGGCGGGGGTAGGGGGAAAGGTCCTAGCATGGATAAGGAACTACCTAACAGGAAGGAGCCAAAGAGTTACGGTAAGGGGCGAGAAGTCGGACTGGCGAACAGTAACAAGTGGAGTACCACAAGGATCGGTGCTGGGACCAATTCTATTTCTTGTATATGTTAACGACATGTTTACGGGTGTAGAGTCCTACATGTCGATGTTTGCGGATGACGCAAAGTTGATGAGAAGAGTTGTGACAGATGAGGATTGCAGGATCCTCCAAGAGGACCTGAACAGGTTGCAGAGATGGTCAGAGAAATGGCTACTGGAATTCAACACGAGCAAATGTAAAGTTATGGAAATGGGACTAGGAGATAGGAGACCAAAGGGACAGTACACAATGAAGGGGAACAGCCTACCTGTGACGACGCGCGAAAGAGACCTGGGTGTGGACGTAAACCTAATCTATCTCCTGAGGCACATATAAATAGGATAACGACAGCAGCGTACTCTACACTGGCAAAAGTTAGAACATCATTCAGAAACCTAAGTAAGGAGGCATTTAGGGCTCTTTACACTGCCTACGTGAGGCCAGTCTTAGAGTATGCCGCCTCATCATGGAGTCCCATCTAAAGAAGCACATAATGAAACTGGAAAAGGTTCAGAGGTTTGCAACGAGACTCGTCCCAGAGCTACGAGGGATGGGGTATGAGGAGCGCCTGGGGGAACTATGCCTTACGACACTAGAAAGAAGAAGGGAGAGGGGGACATGATAGGAACGTATAAAATACTCAGAGGGATTGACAGAGTGGACATAGACGAAATGTTCACACGGAATAGTAACAGAACGAGGGGACATGGATGGAAGTTAGAAACTCAGATGAGTCACAGAGATGTTAGGAAGTTTTCTTTTAGCGTGAGAGTAGTGGGAAAATGGAATGCACTAAGGAACAGGTTGTGGAAGCCAATACTATTCATAATTTTAAAACCAGGTATGATAGGGAAATGGGATAGGAGTCATTGCTGTAAACAACTGATGCTCGAAAGGCGGGATCCAGAGTCAATGCTCGATCCTGCAGACACATATAGGTGAGTACATATAGGTGAGTACACACAAAGCAACAGGAAGCACAGCAGTACTGGTGAGGGGTGAGACCTCAGATTGGCGTGAAGTCACCAGTGGAGTCCCACAGGGCTCGTACTCGGTCCTATCTTGTTTCTGATATATGTAAATGATCTCCGGAGGGTATAGATTCATTTCTCTCAATGTTTGCGGATGATGCCAAAATTATGAGAAGGATTAAGACAGAGGAGGACTGCTTGAGGCTTCAAGAAGACCTAGACTAGCTGACGGAATGGTCAAACAAATGGTTGTTAGAGTTTAACCCAAGCAAATGTAATGTAATGAGATAGGTGTATGGAGCAGGAGGCCAGATACAAGGTACCATCTGGGAGATGAAATACTTCAAGACTCAGAGAAAGAAAAATACTTGGGGTTGAAATCAAGCCAGACCTGTCTCCTGCAGCCCATATCAAGAGGATAACATCAGCCGCATATGCCAGGCTGGCCAACATAAGAACGGCATTCAGAAACTTGTGTAAGGAATGATTCAAACTTCTATACCACACATGTTAGTCCAATCCTGGAGTATGCGGCCCAGCATGGAGTCCATATCTAGTCAAGGATAAGACCAAACTGAAAAGGTTCAAAGTTTTGCCACCAGACTAGTACCCGAGCTGAGAGGTATGAGCTACGAGGAGAGACTACGGGAATTAAACCTCACTTCGCTGGAATACAGAAGAGCTAGGGGGGATATGATCACCACATTCAAGATTCTCAAAGGAATTGATAGGGTAGATAAAGACAGTCTATTTAACACAAGGGGACACAGGTGGAAACTGAGTGCCCAAATGCGCCACAGAGATATTAGAAAGAACTTTTTTTGCGTCAGAGTGGTTGACAAATGGAATGCATTAGGAAGTAATGTGGTGGAGGCTGACTCCATACACAGTTTCAAGTGTAGATGTGATAGAGCCCAATAGGCTCAGGAACCTGTCCACCTGTTGATTGACGGTCGAGTGGCGGGAGCAAAGAGCCAGAGCTCAAACCCCGCAAGCACAACTAGGTGAGTACAATTAGGTGAGTACACACCTTTTGACCATGTCGTGGCCTCGTCGTCTAGAGCCTGTGTCTGGGAATAACCCATGCAGAGGTTTGAATCCTCATCCCCTCTCCTCGGCAGTGACTCCTCAGCTTCCCAACGAGCCAATAAACGTAACACAGCCCAGAGCCACGCTCCTTTATGCTGGAGGAGCCACCCCTGTGGACCATACGCTCTAGTGTTGCTTAATTACTTGTCAGAATCAGAATTACTTGTGACGAGAATCTGGAATAGAACAGTGGCTATTCTGGTTGGTGATGTGCCCATCGCACATGAATAAAAAACAACTTGATACCTCTACGGCGTGAGAGCTGCGGGTAAAAACCAAAGAATAAAAACTTCAAACATTTAATATACAAAAAAAGGACTATAATGTTAGACAAAATAACATGTAACAATTAATGAAAACAAAATCTTTTATCCATTTAGCTTACACACAATCAAAAGAGAAATATATACTTGTGAAATCTACGTTATATAATAATGATGCAGGTAATACTTTATATAAAATGCTGAGTGTGTCTACCATCAACCGAGGAGCGAGAGTAGATGTTACAGCTGAGAGCACTCGTAGGGTAGTCGGTTGAGCTGGACAGTTGTTGTTGTTGTTGGTAAAGATTCGCTACCTGGAACAAGAAGTTTCAAGTAGCATGGACTATGGTGAGCCCGTAGTGGATGTGCACACCTTTGAGCTGGACGTTGGCAAGCCCTTTTATACGGGTCATGACGTCATGGTTGGCGCGAATTCTGGAGTTTAACAATCAGCTGGCAGGTAAACGATCGTTTGCTGGTGGCGTCTGGTCCCCCACCGAGACAGCAGGTGTCACAGATACTGGAGGGTGGAGAGGGGGGGGGGGAGGGTGGTGTCTAGATACCCAAACGCTTTAGGCACGTATTATTGTTATCGTTGATGTTGAATTTTGATTTTGGAGTATGCAAATAAGTAGGTGGTAAATGGACAGGCAGTATCTACTGCTAAGCAGGTGATTATCGTAACAACAGGTAGATAAAGAACAAAGGTTATTAAAACGTAATAATTCCAGTTAAATATGTGAGGTATGCGACTGATCAGAGGAAATACAGATGGGTCAGAAAAAGCTGAAATATTTAACTTTAGAACTATCAAGAAAAGTCCGTCAAGGAGATTTGATTTGTCAGACGAAAAGGCATTAAAAAAGCTGTCAGAGTGAAACACAGGAGAGGAAAAGGGCGGAATAAATTTACGACGCTTTATTATCAAGGGACCTGAGGAGGCTTTGAGGTCTGGAGATGACAGGTCACGACTGAGCTTTCAAGAAAGCTGTGCTTAATAGCGAGAAGGAAGGTTTAGCAGTGGTCCTCGAATATACATACATGGCATACATTCTTATGCATACCAGTGATTACCCGCTGGAGACACCTGCCAGGAGCTGAAACTGCATTTTAAGTAGTTTTAGATCCTTGCTTCTTTGCTTCTTTGAAGCGAGGCTCATCAAACCATGATTTAGAGATGGAAATGGAAGAGGAATAGTAAAATAGTATGAAAGATTTCATATAAATAATGAAAATCTCAGCAATTTGTTAAGGGCCTTTGCGCTTATTGCAAGAGTTAAAAAACACTACTCACATCACATGACATCATGTTAAAATCTCCTTAGATTAGTCCATTTATTTATTGCAAGGCGAGCAAGAAAGATCAGCGTCAGCACTAGTCGAACCTCTAGTTTGACTACAAGTGTCGCTCTGTAGATGTCACTCAACAAACGATATCATCAGCATCTGCAAAAACGCTCACACAGAAGTGGCACACAAAATACAAAATAATGGTATAATCAATTCCGTCATTAGCAGCTGAACTCAAAATATGGTCACCATAGCAATGATATACGCTGTAACCCTGTAATTATTGTGACAAGTGCCGATAGCACCAGCAGCATTTGTGTCATGCCAGGCGCTACACCTCAAGCACAATTCAGGTTGCCTGAATCAATTTTGAACAAAAATGTGCATTAGGAGACAGTGTATAGAATCTAAGGCAACCAGAGTCTCGTGTTCATCATACCATCAGCTCACTGAACTATAACTCTTCTCTGTTTTCTTCCTCTTAAGCAAATATCCTGTTTTATCAGACTCGCTGAAGTCTTTGCAGGCAGAAGCTATCTTACACTAATGTTTACTCACACATTTGCCTTTATCTTTAAGGCTTTCAGAAGTTCCGACTTTAAGAAACGTTACTGACTAATGGCGTTAAAAATTTAATTCTGGACCATACTCGTTAAAGGCATTCTGTGAATGGTAATACTTAACGATTCACGGTTTGTGCTCTTAGTGGTGTGTGGGGGGGGAGGGGGGGACATTCTCCGTGCCTGTCCCCCTGTCTATATATTCTTCGGGCTGAAGCCTCCACAGCATCTCGAAATTCTCCAGCATTTAATGATGTCCTTAAGCCATTCCCGACCCCCCACCCAAAAAAAATCTCCAATAGTCACCAGTGTAGCTGAAATGAAATCAAAATAAAATGTACTCACCGATGTCCTGGAAACACCTACGACGACAAGAGGACCTAGGTGTCCTCTTGTCCTCTGATGTCCTTAACTCATCCCAAAATAAATCCCAGATCTCACCGAGATGCTCCAATCCCGAATGAAGAGTTAATGTCATATAAAGATAAAAGTTACAGAGCACCTCAACAGGAGTGTTGATCTATACTGGACTATTCTCGTTTAACGTCCTATACCACCCACCGCCTTTCCCTCCTGCATATATGTACATATCCAGTCAAGTCTTGACTGCTCCATTGGTTTGGGTGGTGTTTAGTAATTGCTTGTGTGGTGGTACGTTGGTGTTAGAGTTGGTGTGTTGATGGTGTGGGGGTGGTGGTGGTGTGGTGGTACAATTGTAGGTGTGATTGTGTAAATAACAGAGCAGGTGTGGCGGTGCAGGTACAGCAACAATCATATAGACTCCCAGGAGTCGATGTGGTGTTATTTTATATAATGAGGGCACCATTATGGAGGTTATGCATTTCAGTCATTCAGTTACACAACTTTGGTGTGCTTGTTCCAGGATGATGGGGATGGGTGGGGGGGGGGGTCGTGTACACAGGAGCGTAGCGGGGTGTAGATAGAAATAATGAAGTGTCATAATACATGACCGATCCGATGCTGACCAACACCGCCAGTGTCAGAAGCACCAACAGATGCTGACAATCACCGCTGACAACCAAGAGACAATCAATCTCTTCTCACCTGGACTCTGGCGTCCTCCGGGTTCCCTAACAAACACGGAATAATTACCTCTGATGTACTAATGCGGGAGGGAATACGAGAGGCAAAGAATGGGAAAATGTGAATGTAATGGGAGTACTGAAACTACCATTACAATGTTCAGGAAGCTTCAAAGTTGCTTTCCTGAAGTAACCGGAGCATCCTGCAAAACTGTCAGAGGAGACGGGCTTACCGGTGTTGGGATTGTACCGGTGCTGGGGAAGTACCGGTGCTGGGATTTTACCGGAAAGAGATATGAACCGGAGAGATATGAGGGACGCCGTATTCAAAGCGAGAAGCTCTGAAAACATGGAGTGAACTGCCCGAAGAGATGATGAAGGAAAGTACGGTTCGCATCTTCATCTGGAGATTCGGCAGCTTTTTAGAAAACTGCGAACGTAGTGCCACGAGATCTTGAATTGGGAAGGGATGGGAATTACCAGGGGAAAGCGCCAAACCATTACGACTATATAGCGATTTGAAGGAATCAGGATAAGGATTTGGGATGGGACCGAGGAAAGGAACGGTGCCCATCCACTTGAACGGTCAGGGATTGAACGCTGACCTGCATGAAGCTCTACCACCCAGCCCAAGTGGTTGACACTAAACTGGGTTAAGGTGGACCATTAAACAATATTAGGTAAGTAGTTAGGAAATCACACATAAAAAGCAAGCACCTCCAACCCCCCCCCCCTCACCGTCCATCCCCTCCCCTCCCACACCCCACCCCAGCAGCACAGTCTCCCACCCATTCTTTCCCACAAAGCTCACCTCCCCTTCCCACTCACCGACTACCCCCTCCCCTATCTCCCTCACTTTCCTCTCACATAATACCCCCCATATATCTCTATCAACCTCAGATTTCATCCCACACACTCCAGAATATTTCAACATTTCACCCACCTGGCCATAAATCCTCCCCCACCACCAGGAGTAAAAATAAATATTCCAGCACATACTATAACAAAAGGGTGGACCAAATAATGAGACGACAAGGCGTCCTGAGGCCAGCTTCACAACCGCAATATCGTCAAATACAGACCGCTGGCTCGTCACACCTTCAATTACCACAAGGCGAGGCTTGGGTCCGATTTTTATCCGCTGCTTGCGACGGCAACAATTTTCTTGTGGATTATCTACGTTTGACGTGACATGGCTGGGTGGGGGTGGAGGGGTGGGAGGGGAAACCGAAGGAGAGAGAAAATGTAAGGAGAGGAGCCATGGGAGGGAGAGGAAAGGGAACGGAGCTTGACGGTAGTAAAGAGCGAGAAGGGAAGCCTAGAGAGACCTGGAGAAAGGATGAAAAGCGCTGGCTTCAGTGAGGGTTGGGGAGTAAATATGGAGAGAGCGAAAGGGTGGAGAGGAGAGGCTGAGGAAATTAACAATGGAGGAGACGAGACGTGGATGATGAGGGGGGACGGGGGAGTGGAGCATATAGGCATTTGGAGTACATCGGTGGTGAGGGACAACACTGGCGTTCGTGCAGTTGGTATAGTTCTTCTAAAATGTTGTGTAGGAGTTCTCTTATGAAAATTAATAGGAATGGAAGAAAGAGGACTCATAAGAAGGCAGACTGGCAGAAATGAGGAATTACCCAAAAATAATGAGGCGTTGACGTTGGTCTTATATTGAGGTCCTGAAATGGAGATGGGGGAGAGGGTGCATTGTGGTCCTAATACTGAGGATTAAAACCATCTGATTGTAACGAGAGTTGTAGGTCAAGTTAATCATTCGCCCATAGCTGCACGTCCATCTTCAGTGACGATGCAGCTATGAGCTGACTGACGATTTATATGCCTGCACAGCATGTAGTATATCCTTTCACGACCAAAGGTCACATTCACTCCCAAACAAAATCTGCCACTTACGGGCTATTCATGCCCGTGTAATCTCTCGGGTGGTTTAATCTTCATCAATCATCAATCAATGCAGATCCAGTTAAGTGTGGGTTTGGCGCATCATAACGTAGGAATATAATTACCTTAACTTGATGTTCAAATTAATTTAGAACATCATTAGGAAACCTACGTAAGGAGGCATTTAGGGCTCGTCCCAGAATTACGAGGGAAGGTGTATGAAGAGCGACTTAAGGAGCTGAACCTGGTTTCGCTCCAAAAGAGAAAGGGAGGATATGATAGAAGCATATAAAATACTTAGGGGCCTTGACAGATTGGAAAGAGACGAAATGTTCACGCTGAATACAAACAGAACAAGAGGGACATTGATGGAAGCTGGAAATTCAGATGATTCATAGAGATGTTAGGAAGTTTCCTTTTAACGTGAGAGTAGCGTGAAAATAAAATAAACGTAGGGGGGCAGGTTGTGGAAGCAAACTCTATTCATAATTTAAAAACTTGATATGATAGGGAAAATAACCGGAGTCATTGCTTTAAACAACCGAAAGCTAGAAAGGCGGGATCCAAGAACCAATGAGCGATCCTGCAGGAACAAATAGGTGAGTACAAACAGGTGAACACATACACACACAAACAAACACACACCAGACCTACCAGAAATATGGAGGATGGCGAAGGTGGTCCCAGTATACAAAAACGGCGACAGGCAAGAGGCACTGAACTACAGGCCAGTGTCCTTGACTTGTAAACCATGCAAGGTGATAGAGAAGATCGTGAGAAAAAACCTAGTAACACATCTGGAGAGAAGGGACTTCGTAACAAATCGTCAACATGAGTTCATGGAGGGTAAATCTTGGCTGACTGGCTTAATAGAATTCTACGACCAGGTGACAAAGATTAAGCAAGAAAGAGAAGGCTGGGCGGACTGCATTTTCTTGGAATGCCGGAAAGCCTTTGACACAGTACAGCATACGAGGCTGGTACATAAGCTGGAGAGACAGGCAGGAGTAGCTGGTATGGTATTCCAGTGGATTAGGGAGTACCTAAGCAATAGGAAGCAGAGAGTTACGGTGAGTGGTGGGACCTCAGATTGGCGTGAAGTCACCAGTGGAGTCCCACAGGGCTCTGTACTGGGTCCTATCTTGCTTCTGATACATGTAAATAATCTCCCGGAGGGTATAGATTCATTTCTCTCAATGTTTGCTGAGGATGCCAAAAATATGAGATGGATTAAGACTGAGGAGGACTGCTTGAGGCTTCAAGAAGACTTAGACAAGCTGAAGGAATGGTCGAACAAATGGTTGTTAGAGTTTAACCCAGGCAAATGAAATGTAATGAAGATAGGTGTAGGGAGAAGGAGGCTAGATTCAAGGTATCATCTTGGAGATGAATTCTTCCAGAATCAGAGAGAGAAAAAGACTTGGGAGGTTGATATCACGCCAGACCTGTCCCTGCAGCCCATATCAAGAGGTTAGGCAGTGATGTGGTGGAGGCTGACTCCATACACAGTTTCAAGTGTAGATATGATAGAGCGCAGTAGGCTCAGGAATCTGTACACCTGTTGATTGACGGTTGAGAGGCGGGACCAAAGACCCAAAGCTCAACCTCTGGCAAGCACAACTATGTGAGTACACACACACACACACACACACACACACACACACACACACACACACACACACACACACACACACGCGCGCGCGCGCGCGCACACACACATATACACACACACATACACACATACACACACACATACACATACACACACACGCATAGCTATATACAGATACATCTCATTCCTCATAACCTATTCCCATCTCCCACCTGATTCGTGTTTTTCCCTGTTTGAGTTGTTCTCTTAATTAATACAGAAGGTATAAAAAAACTCAAACAAGCAAGGAAGGCCGTACAGTAGCCTCTTCACGCCTGTGTGGAAATAATAGCCAGGCGTTCCCCCTCCCTCTCGCTAATTGCTGCCAGCGATAAATTGCCGGCTTTACTGGAAATGTGGATAAGATATTAAGGAGAGAGAGAGAGAGAGAGAGAGAGAGAGAGAGAGATAGAGAGAGACAGAGAGAGAGACAGGGGGATAGATTATCTTGAGATTATCTTGAGATGATTTCGGGGCTTTAGTGTCCCGCGGCCCTGTCCTCGACCAGGCCTCCACCCCCAGGAAGCAGCCCGTGACAGCTGACTAACACCTAGGAACCTATTTACTGCTAGGTAACAGGGGCATAGGGTGAAAGAAACTCTGCCCATTTTTTCTCGCCGGCGCCTGGGATCGAACCCAGGACCACAGGATCACAAGTCCAGCGTGCTGTCCGCTCGGCCGACCGGCTCCCTATCTCGACCGGGATAGGGGGAAGTTGTGTTCCAGTTCAACCTGACTAGTGGAGTACCTGGTGATATTGAACAGGTTGAAGGTGGTAGAGTGCATGTGGAGAGAGGTACAAGCAAGAGGATGTAGTTTCAAGGTGAAGTTGGTTCCCGAGGGGAAGGTGAAAGGTGACACCTTTCTGACAAACTGAAAGAGTGGGAACGATGGAGCACATTCCCGTAGGAAATCTGATGTCAGATAATACCCCCCCCCCCCAACACACACACACCACTCCACTAACTAACGCTATATATACTAGTTCCAGTGAGATCAATGTGCGTTGTGTGTGCTGCTTAACATATACAGAAACATCGTGCTATACCATCAGCAACACGGTCCGGGTCGTGTCTGGCCCTCGCCTGGGACCCTCTCCATGTCTTCCACCCGCCCCAACGTTGTATACGACCCGAGTCGTGCATAAGGATATTGTGGATAAAAAGGGGCCATCAATACACTGAAGCCCGCCCAAGATGGACCTCACGACTTCCTGTTTTCTGCGAGTGTTGTTGATGTGAGCTACGACTTAACTATTTTGAATATATCGTTTCGCCCGTGTATTTATTTCTCCGGGATAATGTGCGTCTGGGAAAAATATTGGCGATTCCTATAACGCATAACTCCTTGAGGGTAACTCGGATATTCTTCCGGTTTCTCGGAGCGCATTTAATACGACGTAAGCTATAGAAAGCCTTAGCAGTCATGCAGTCCCGGGGAAGTTTTTTCTGTTTTTTTATAATTTAAATGCAGTGTTGCTATTATATCTTTAGTATGAATAAAATAGAATCGATTCCATATATGGAGACTTATTCCTTTTATAAAATCCGACTCTCGGGTAGCGAATTATTTCATAGTTTCGTGAATAGGGTAAGCAAGATTTCCTGGAGACAAGCGAGGAGAGAGAAACAGATAACGACACAAAGAGAGAAAGAGAGATACAGACAAAAAGAGAGATACAGATAGAAAGAAAGAAAGAGGGACACAGAGAAAGAGAGACACAGACAGACAGAGAGACACAATCAGAAAGAGAGACACAGACAGAAAGAAACATAAAAACAGAAAGAGAGAAAGAGAGACACAGACAGAAAGAGACATAAAAACAGAAGAGAGAAAGAGAGGCACAGACAGAGAGACACAGACAGAAAGAGAGAAAGAGAGACACAGACAGAAACAGAGATACAAACAGAAAGAGAGAAAGAGAGACACAGAAAGAGAGACAGACAGACAGAAAGAACCCGAAGTTATTGGCGAATGTTCCGTTTTCTCTCGTCCCTTAGCGAGCGAGGGGGAAGGGGGGATGTTTTCCGATAGCAGGAATGGACGTGATAATAGTTTCCAATGGTACGTCACTCACCTCAAGGGGGGTGGGGGGGGGGGACGCGGGGTCAAAATAAGAAAACGGTGTGCGCGAGATGCTGTGAGCTTAGGCAAGATGGTAACAGATCGGATCTGATTTCTCCGTGTTCGCTGTTACTGCTGCGGGAGATAAAGCTGCTGGTGATGCTCTCGTTCATACTGCTGTTGTTTTTGTCGTTGCTTCCGCTGCTGCTGTTGATGGAAGTTGTTGCTGTTTTAGATTCAGCTACTCGGAACAAAAGTTCCAAGTAGCACGGGCTATGGTGAGCCCGTAGTGGACTTTGGTGATAAGGAATTAATAATAATGTTTTGCTTGCGAATATTTGGATATAAGACGTAAGCAATATATTGAAATATAGACGTATGATAGAGGGAGAGTGACTATTACAGTTATAATTAATATTTCAGATGGACAGTAGCTGTTTTAGAGAGAGAAAAACTTTTTTCGAAACAGTCGTGTCACGGATGACAGTTCAATGATGGCCCATAACCTCAGAGTAGAATATGAAAGTCGTTCAGAGAAAATCTCTTCTCTTCTCTAAAATCGATTAAACAGTTTTATCTCCTGCACCCAAAAGCATTTCTTTAATTCATTTGGTTGAGTTTGGCTTCAAACTGGGTAAAAATGTTTACAATAATTTAAGTAAAGTTCAGGACGAGAAAATGGGTTACACATTGTATATTGCAAAAATTCATACACCCAATGCAATTCTATATCTTCCTCAAACGTCTTTATGGTCTAACTAGTACATCTGAATAAAAGGGAAGTGACTTAGTTGCGGTCCGTCCTGGACTATGTAAAGTTGTGATAGGGTGTCTAAATCAAACATAATTGATGAAACTCAAAAAGCAGAAACTGCGTTGACTTTGACAAAAAAACGAAATTTCCATGTCTGAAAACCAGAAAAGTTTGATATTTTGCGTATCGCTTGATTTGTGTGTGTGTGTCTTTTTTTTATATAACTATCATTTGTATTGCCCATTCTTACGTATTAGTAGGTAGTGAAGCTGTTTTACAAGTCAAAAACGTTGCCTGAAACTCTGAAGCTATTGTATTGCATAAAGCTATTGTATTAAATTAAGCTATTGAACTGGCTGCAGCTATTGTATCGCCTGAAGCCATTGATTTCAGCTGTTGTATTGGCTGTATCTATTGTACTGACTTAAGTGACTTAAGTATTGGCTGCAGCTATTGCATTGCACGTATATATTGTATTGACTTCTACAATTATATTGCCAGAAGCTACTGAAATAAGGTTAAATCTAAGTTCCATAATTCTGCTCTCCCTGGTGGTCGACCAGACGGAAATACATGACACATACAGAGAAATACATGACGCCCACGGGGGAATGCATGAACACAAACACGAAGGAATACCAGGCGGCTGGAGTGAGACTAGACTTATGTATACACCTTCGCAGACATATACATTACCCTCTAAACTGTTCAAGACAGCAGTGTTGCCAACCCACAGGGAAAGAACCACGACCACACATTATAGTGAAACAGGAAAAAATAAAGGTATAACTTTGTTCTTGTCAGATATGATACTGTCAGTTCATGAGGGAGAAAGTGCAATGGGAGCTTTCTCGGGATTCTGGGTTCTGTAGGTTCATCGAAGCAACAAAAGAAAAGGGGGTAGAAATAGCCTAAGCTACTCTATCCCTTTGAGATGTATTTCTTTCTTATCTCAATAAACATACTTGAACTTGAACTTGAACAAAAGAGGCATTGGAGCACCCAGTTTCACCTTCCAGCGTCTCAACATGGCGATTCAGAGGGGAAACATGCCCACTTCATCCTTGGTTGTCCCCACCGTAAACCTACAGCTACTTTGAAGAAAAAAAAATTGTGTTTGCAATTTGTAACTGATCAGTTGTGTAAGAATTTACTTTTGTGCGAAAACAAACTAATAATAATGCACAGAGAGTAATCATACTAACGTGACTGCATAGGTTCGAATCCAAATACGGCTCCTATGGATTGTCAGGATTGTCACAATAATATTAATACTAATAATAATAGTAATATGAGAGGATTAGACAATATCCAACTGAAGACGTTGGGTTCAAGATAACAATGATCCCCCCAAAAAGTTGAAACTATTTCTCTACCTCATTACTGTGAGTGACGGGCTCATTGATCACCGTAACAATGGATATATCCAACTCTCGGACGCGGTCACGGTACCACATAATGACCAGAGAAGAAAAAAAGAACAGAAGTAAGACAGAAAAACCTAAACATGAAAGAAGACCTGTAAAGCCACTAGGAAAAAAGGACAAATTAGAAAAAAGGACAAATTATAAAAGAGCCAACCGAGAAAAAAAACACTCGAATAGGTTGCATCATTGTATTGACGCAAGACATAACGCAAGGCATGAAGCAAGGCATATAACGCAAGCCTCGACAAAACAAAAGGAGAAGCACAAGAGTGGAGCCACACGTATCTCTGTACTGAAAATAAAATTTTTGAGAAAACTCGAGGTACGCATACCTCGAGGGAGGGCCTGGGGCAGATTTCCAGGACAATCCGGAAACACGCTTCGAGGACATATCGGGTACAGGCTTCGAGGCCGGTACAGGGTACACACTTCAAGGCCGGTTAAGAGTACATACTACAGGTCACACAATACGAGGAGAGTAGAGGATGCACGCTACGAGGACAAACAACAACACACACTACGAGGACAAACAAGAACACACGCTACGAGGACAAACAAGAACACACGCTACGAGGACAAACAAGAACACACGCTACGAGGACAAACAAGAACACACGCAACGAGGACAAACAAGAACACACGCTACGAGGACAAACAAGAACACACGCTACGAGGACAAACAACAACACACACTACGAGGACAAACAAGAACACACGCTACGAGGACAAACAACAACACACACTACGAGGACAAACAACAACACACACTACGAGGACAAACAAGAACACACGCTACGAGGACAAAAAACACACACACTACGAGGACAAACAAGAACACACGCTACGAGGACAAACAAGAACACACGCTACAAACACACGCAAGAGCAATCCTCTTTCCATTACTGTAATAAGCTATAATAGCAGGAGAAGAGTGAAAGAGGGAAACCGATTAAATGAGCTTAGCCCAGACAGCTTGTTGCAGAAAGCTGAGTGAGGGAGCGTTTATTTTATTACATCAACATGTAATCAAGCTTTAAGTGGCTAATTTCTTTAACTAATAAACAAAAATATTCTAAATACCATTTACTTTAATTTATTAGGTAAATTTTATTTGTTAAATTCTTTAAGTGAACGAAATTTGAATTTCATTGTAGGAAATTAAAATTAGAGAATATTTTTTAATCAAATTAGGACATTATTGTTAAAATAAAATTATAAATCACTAAAATAATATCTATCAGAAAACAATAAAAAAATTAAATCAATAAAAATGTATATCAAATCAATTCAATCATAAATCAATGAAATGTATTTAATTTAATAATAAATAAAATTAGAAAATAAATAAAATAAATATATATATATATATATATATAGATATATATATATATATATATATAACATTTATGATGGATGTTCCCTTCGGGAATCTTAATTTTAAGATGAATAGGAAAACCAGGGATATACTGAACATCTTGTTTCAGATTCTTTACTTTAAAATGCATAACGTTCGAATACTTCTCGTATGCATCATAAGATCTAAAAGAAAAATTAGAAATCACAATCAAATAACTGGTAAACAAAGAACTCATACTGAATATAATTGCCTATCAAGAAAGGAAAATTATTAAAAAACAAAACACTTAAGCTTACTTAAAGTGATCAATACAAATAAAACTTATTAACTGTCACATATATAAAAGCTAATTCAAAAAACATTAAATTACAACAAGAACTTTATAACTACTACAACAAATCATACTATTAAACTTATGCGAAGTGATCAACTGGATTGAAACTTGATAGCTACCACATAGCTACTGAACACTATAACAAATATTCATATCCTGACTACAAATCTACAAAAAATGTATATAAAATACAAACAGAATAAGCGACAATTATAAAATACTAATCAAAATCTTATGAAAAGTCAAATATAAATAAAACTAAATGCCAAAATTTTTTTTATGTATCCTAAATAAAAAGATTATAATAATGTACAATGTCAAGACTTGAAATAAGTAAGAAAAGGCAAAAACATGGTAAACTAAACAAATTATAATAAAACTAACCTACCAAAATGAACTATAAAGCAAATTACAGGGCCTACTGTGCACTATACAGTGTACAATTGAACAGCCGAAAGGTTGCTATTAACAGAGGCCGCAGCTCCTTTATATATAAGGATTCCATTACTCTCAAATCTGACTGGCCATTTATACAAGTGTCCAAAATTTTAAAATCAGATTCCAGCAGAGAATTATTTTTGGCATTTAGTTTTATTTATTATTTGAGTTTTTATAAGATTTTGATTAGTATTTCATAATTGTCGCTTATTCTGTTTGATTTTATATACATTTTTTGTAGACTTGTAGTCATGATATGAATATTGTTATAGTGTTTAGTATCTAGGTGGTAGCTATCAAGTTTCACTCCAGTTGATCACTTCACGTAAGTTAATAGTATGGTTTGTTGTAGTAGTTATAAAATTCTTGTTGTAATTTA
>WNGS01165339.1:3227307-3237913 GCA_020271785.1 Procambarus virginalis
TCAATCATGCCTGCCTGTTATTTTAAATTAAGTGTTAACACTATCTCTTTTTCCATTCAATTCATCCTCAGGAATTTTATGTTCATTTTGTCCCCTTCTCTCTCCTATTTTTTAGCAACATGAGGGGCAGTGCTTTCAGTGTGTGTGTACTCACCTGGCTGTACTAATCTAGTTGTACTTGCAGGGGTTGAGCTCTGGTTCTTTGGTCCCGCCTCTCAACTGGCAATCAATGGTGTATAGATTCCTGGGCCTATGGGCTCTATCATATCTACACTTGAAACTGTGATGGAGTCGCCTCCACCACATCGCTGCCTAATGCATTCCATCTGTTAAATACTCTGACCCTGAAAAAGTTATTGCTTTCCCTGTGGCTCATTTGGGTACTCGGTTCAACCTGTTGTGTGTGTAATTACCTAAGTGTAGTTACAGGATGAGAGCTACGCTCGTGGTGTCCCGTCTTTCCAGCACTCTTTGTCATATAACGCTTTGAAACTACTGACGGTCTTGGCCTCCACCACCTTCTCACCTAACTTGTTCCAACCGTCTACCACTCTGTTTGCGAAAGTGAATTTTCTTATATTTCTTCGGCATCTGTGTTTAGCTAGTTTAAATCTATGACCTCTTGTTCTTAAAGTTCCAGGTCTCAGGAAATCTTCCCTATCGATTTTATCAATTCCTGTTACTATTTTGTATGTAGTGATCATATCACCTCTTTTTCTTCTGTCTTCTAGTTTTGGCATATTTAATGCCTCTAACCTCTCCTCGTAGCTCTTGCCCTTCAGTTCTGGGAGCCACTTAGTAGCATGTCTTTGCACCTTTTCCAGTTTGTTGATGTGCTTCTTAAGATATGGGCACCACACAACCGCTGCATATTCTAGCTTTGGCCTAACAAAAGTCGTGAACAATTTCTTTAGTATATCGCCATCCATGTATTAAAAGCAATTCTGAAGTTAGAAAGCGTGGCATAGGCTCCTCGCACAATATTCTTTATGTGGTCCTCAGGTGATAGTTTTCTATCTAGAACCACCCCTAGATCTCTTTCTTTATCAGAATTCTTTAAAGATTTCTCACATAATATATAGGTTGTGTGGGGTCTATGTTCTCCTATTCCACATTCCATAACATGGCATTTATTAACATTAAATTCCATTTGCCAAGTGGTGCTCCATATACTTATTTTGTCCAGGTCATCTTGAAGGGCATGACAATCATCTAAGTTTCTTATCCTTCCTATTATCTTAGCATCATCAGCAAACATGTTCATATAATTCTGTATACCAACTGGTAGATCATTTATGTAGACAATAAACATCACTGGTGCAAGAACTGAACCCTGTGGTACTCCACTTGTGACATTTCTCCAGTCCGATACATTGCTCTGATCACTGCCCTCATTTTTCTATCAGTCAGAAAATTTTTCATCCATGTTAGAAGCTTACCTGTCACCCTCCAATATTTTCCAGTTTCCAGAACAACCTCTTATGTGGAACTCTGTCGAAAGCCTTTTTTAGGTCCAGATAGATGCAGTCAACCCAACCATCTCTTTCCTGTAATATCTCTGTTGCTCGATCATAGAAACTGAGTAAATTCGATACACAGGATCTTCCAGATCGAAAACCATACTGTCTGTCTGATATTATATCATTTCTCTCCAGGTGTTCTACCCATTTAGTTTTAATTATTTTTTTATATTTTGACTATTACACTTGTCAATGATACCGGTCTATAATTAAGGGGGTCTTCCCTGCTTCCACTTTTGTAGATTGGAACTATGTTAGCCTTTTTCCACACATCAGCTACAACTCCTGTAAACAGGGATGCCTGAAAAATCAGTTGAAGTGGAATGCTGAGCTCAGGTGCACATTCTCTCAGAACCCATGGTGAAACTCCATCTGGACCAACTGCTTTGTTCTTATTTAGCTCCTTGAGCTTTTTTCCACTTCGTCTCTAGACACCTCTATGTGCTCTATGTTGTTCTCTGGAATTCTTATTGTGTCTGGTTCCCTAAGATTTCATTTTGTACAAACACACTTTGGAACTTTTCGTTTAATGTTTCACACATTTCCTTTTCATTTTCCGTGAATCTATTTCCCATTTTCAACCTCTGAATATTATCCTTTACCTGCAATTTGTTGTTTATGAATTTATAGAATAGACCTGGTTCTGTTTTACATTTGTCTGCAATCCCTTTTTCAAAATTTCTTTCTGCCTCTCTCCTCACTGCCGTGTAGTTGTTTCTCGCATCTTTGTATCGCTGGTATGTTTGGGGGTTTGGCCTCTTCCTGTATTGATTCCATTTTTGTGTCTTTTGGTCTCTGGCCCTCTCGCAATTTCTGTTGAACCAATCCTGTTTCCTAGTTCTGCTTCTCTGTTTTGGTATAAAATTTTTGTGCCTTTATCATATATTTCACAAAACTTGACATACATCTCATTCACTTCCTTGCCTAGCAACAAGTCTGTCCAATTATACTCACTAAAAAAAATTCTAAGGTTGCCATAATGTCCTCTCCTAAAGTCAGGTTTTCAATTGCATCAACCTTCTTATTTCCTTCCAGATTATAACGCATTGCAAACTTTATTCCCAAAAAGACATGGTCACTTTTACCCAAGGGAGGAAGGTACTGAATGTCAAATATTTCTTCCTCCTTCCTGGTAAATATCAAATCTAGCATGGAGGGAACGTCCCCTTCCCTCATCCTCGTAGCTTGTTTAACATGTTGATACAAGAATGTTTCCAGGATGAGGTCTACAAATTTACAGGTCCAAAAATCTTCTGTTTTAGCTTCATATGCTTCCCAGTCTATGGATTTCAAGTTGAAGTCGCCGACTATCAACAGTCGTGATCTATCGTTATCCGCTCTCGCTATGATCTCTCTCATTATTGTTATAAACCTTCTCGTTTACTATCTAGCTCCTCCTTTGACCATGTGCTGCTTGGCGGTGGACTATATGCATTTATGATCATTAGTTTATCATCCTCATGGCAGATCTCTAGTGCTATTATGTCAACTTCTTGTGGATTGGCAGTCATTATTTCGTTCACCTTTAGGTGTTCTTTCACCAGCACAGCAACGCCACCGCCTTTCCTAATTTTTCTGTCCCGTCTCCAAATTGAGTAGCCCCTTGGGAATATGACCTCATTTAAAATAACATCTTCAAGTTTTGTCTCCGTGAGTGCAACAATGTCTGGTGTCTGCAGCTGTATTACATCACTTAACTCCAGTATCTTCGATCTTACTCCATCTATGTTGGTGTATGCAATCTTCAGGAACTTGTTCCCCCTCTTCTTATTTTTCACTCCCCCTCTCTCTAATGATTTTGTTGGTTTGCCTTTATGTACCACTTTACTGGTCTGCCTACCCCTATCACTTTGTAGAAAAAAGAATTGATTTCTTCTTCATTCCTGCTCTCATTTAAACGTTTTGCCTCGGCGAGGTTCAGTTTCAGCTTCTCTCTATCTTCTTTTGAAAGATCTCGTCTTAACGACCACACTTTCCCATCCTCATCATTTTGTAATTTTCTAGCATTCCTTAGTACTTTTTCCATCTGTTTGGCACCATTTAGGGTGATCCTCAAAGGTCGATCTTTCCCTTTTACATATCTGCCTATTCTCCTGTAGTCGCACACATTCTCTATGGTTGTAAGACCTTCCACGAGGCCAACAATTTTATCTACTACTTTTGCTTCTTCTACAGCTCTTTCTGACCTAGATGTTATCTCCTTTTCTTTGCAGCCAAAAATTATCAGGGACTTACTCCGATCAACTGTGTTTTGCACCAACTTCGGGTTAGATGCCAATTCTTTTCTCACTTCCAGCCTAATGTTTGTTTTATCTTGGTTGCTGCAGTGCACTGCTTCTTCAATTTTTTCCTTCTCCTTGGCCACTTGTGCATAGGTGAGTTGCATATCTTTCTTGCACTGTTCTATTCCCTGTGTAACTTCCTCCATCTGTGCTGACAAAAGCTGTTTCTCCTGTTGAATTTCCTTACCTAACCTATTGTAGTCATTTATGTTTAAATTTACTTTAACTTCTTCCAAAGCTATTTTTAAGAGTTTATTTTCTTCTTCCATGGCTTTGCAATTTGTTTCCAATTGATTCTTATCCTTGCACAAGTCTTTCACTAAACCCTCAAGACATACAACTTTGCTATTTAAATGGTTATTACTTTCTTTCAATTTACTAATTATTTCTACATGAGAGTTCACTATAGTATCTAATTTTACCAACATGTTGTATAGACTGGTTATCTCAATGCTTTCTTCATTGAATCCAGCAAAATCAAGGTCTGTTTTGTATTTCCTCTTGCCGGCGGCCATCTTGAATGTTCTTCTCTGCACTGGAAACACTAGGGCAACTTTTTCTCATCCAATTTTTCACTTCCCTTGGCACATTCCTGTTATCCCACCTTTTTTTCACAAGCACTATACCTTTAAGTTCTCTGGGACACCTCTTACTATCATCATCCTGTACTACAATACTTAGGATTGTTGAAATATGCTGGAGCTTCTCTTGTCTGCCTCTTGGGAAAGAACTTAATTGGGATAAGACTCCCCTCTGTGTGTGTGTGTGTGTACTCACCTATTTGTACTCACCTAGTTGTGTTTGCGGGGGTTGAGCTCTGGCTCTTTGGTCCCGCCTCTCAACCGTCAATCAACAGGTGTACAGATTCCTGAGCCTATTGGGCTTCATCATATCTACACTTAAAGCTGTGTATGGAGTCAGCCTCCACCACATCACTTCCTAATGCATTCCATTTGTCAACCACTCTGACACTAATTAAGTTCTTTCTAATATCTCTGTGGCTCATTTGGCCACTCAGTTTCCACCTGTGTCCCCTTGTGCGTGTGCCCCTTGTGTTAAATAGCCTGTCTTTATCTACCCTATCAATTCCTTTCAGAATCTTTAATGTGGTGATCATGTCCCCCCTAACTCTTCTGTCTTCCAACGAAGTGAGGTTTAATTCCCGTAGTCTCTCCTCGTAGCTCATACCGCTCAGCTCGGGTACTAGTCTGGTGGCAAACCTTTGAACCTTTTCCAGTTTAGTCTTATGCTTGACTAGATATGGATTCCATGCTGGAGCCGCATACTTCATGATTGGTCTGACATATGTGGTATATAATGGTCTGAAATATTCCTTACACAAGTTTCTAAAGGCCTTTCTTATGTTAGCCAAACTGGCATATGCCGCTGATGTTATCCTCTTGATATGAGCTTCAGAGGAAACGTCTGGCGTGATATTAACCCCCAGGTCTTTCTCTCTCTCTCTCTGACTCCTGAAGTATTTCATCTCCCAAATGATACCTTGTATGTGGTCTCCTGCTTCCTGCCAATATCTTCATTACATTACATTTGCTTGGGTTAAACTCTTACAACCATTTGTTCGACCATTGCTGCAGCTTGTCCAGGTCTTCTTGAAGCCTCAAGCTGTCCTCCTCTGTCTTAATCCTTTTCATAATTTTGACGTCGTCAGCAAACATTGAGAGGAATGAGTCTATATCCTCTGGGAGATCCATTACGTATATCAGAAACAGGATAGGTCCGAGTACAGAGCCCTGTGGGACTCCACTGGTGACTTCACGCGAATCTGAGGTCTCACCCCTCAATGTAACTCTCTGCTTCTTATTGCCTAGGTACTCCTTATCAATCAACCCTTTACGGGGTACTTTGTCAAAGGCTTTCCGACAGTCCAAAAATATGCAGTCCGCTCATCCTTTTCTTTCTTGCTTAATCTTTGTCACCTGATCGTAGAATTCTATTAAGCCTGTAAGGCAAGATTTGCCCTCCTTGAACCCATGTTGATGGGTTGTCACGAAGTCTCTTCTCTCCACATGTGTTACTAGGTTTTTTCTCACAATCTTCTCCATCACCTTGCATGGTATACAAGTCAAGGACACTGGCCTGTAGTTCAGTGCCTCTTGTCTGTCACCCTTTTTGTATATTGGGACTACATTCCCGCTAAACACACACTGAAACTACGACATTGGTACAACGTTCGACCAAGTTTTAACACCTCCTAACCAGTTATAAGAACCAATATAATCAGTTGTAACAACGTTCTAATACGTCATAAACACGTTAAGCCAAGATGTAACAACTTTATCACTAGTTGTAACAAGCGGAAAATAGAGACCGTTTTGGTTTGTGTTTCCAGGGTTAGCCGTCTTCCATATTTCTGGTAGGTCTCCCGTTTCCAGTGACTTACTATACACTGTGGAGAGTGGCAAACAAAGTGCTCCTGCACACTCATTCAATACCCATAGTGAGATTCCGTCCGGCCCAACAGCTTTTCTCACGTCCAGCTCCAATAGATGCTTCTTGACTTCATCTCATGTAATTTCGAACCTTTCCAAGATCGCCTGGTTTGCTGCCATCTCTCCTAGCGCCGTGACTTCTCCTTGTTCTATTGTAAAGACCTCCTGGAACCTTCTGTTGAGTTCCTCACACACCTCTTTGTCATTCTCTGTGTACCTGTTCTCACCAGGTACATCACACACTCTGTGTGTATGTGTGTGTAATGTGTGTGTGTGTGTGTGTGTGTACTCACCTAGTTGTACTCACCTAGTTGGGCTTGAGGGGGTTGAGCTCTGGCTCTTTGGTCCCGCCTCTCAACCGTCAATCAACAGGTGTACAGTTTCCTGAGCCTATAGGGCTCTATCATATCTACACTTGAAACTGTGTATGGAGTCAGCCTCCACCACATCACTTCCTCGTTCCTTCCTTGTGTGTGTGTGTGTGTGTGTGTGTGTGTGTGTGTGTGTGTGTGTGTGTGTGTGTGTGTGTGTGTGTGTGTGTGTGTGTGTGTGCGGCCGCGCGAGCTTGTGTTTCAGTCAACAGTTTATTCCATTAAAATACGAAATGCTTTCCGACTAGTATATGCATAAGCTTGTCGTCCCATGTATGTGCACACATGTGAGCGTGTACATGAACTACGGACAGTCTGTGTGCATCTAGCCACACGTACATGTCTGCTTGAGTGTTCATTTACATAATAATGTTCCTGCATTCCCAGCGAGCCCGTTTATTATTGTCCATCTGCTTGCATACAGATGGAGCGTGAATATGTCCCAGTAAAGGTGGCCACAGTTTGGCCAGCTGAGGAAGCCAGGGACCGGCCCAGAACCAACAGGGGTCATGAGGATGAATATGAGGTAATGTAATTATGAGGAGAAGGAGCTAAACCAGTTTGATTACACAGCACTTGGAAGGGAAAGTAGAAGGATATGGGATAGGACGGACAGTAGCAGTGGATTCATGAACCACATGAATCATCACCAATCGAACACCGAACCTGCAAGTAGCGAGGCCGTCGCTATACCAACAACTCTAACTGGTTCAGTCAATATGAGTCTACAGGAGTGTTCAAGATTCAGCGGGTTCATTATGAATCAGTTAAAGTACCCAAGATTCGCCACGTTCTATAAGGACTCAAGGGGAATATTCAAGAGATAGTAGAAATCATCAAGCACCAGCAAAATTACTACGTCTCACTTGGTGCAATCAGAACCATTCTTGGTCTTTTGCAGATCTGAATGTAGCAGATGTCACCAGATCCCACCAGGAGCCACGAAGACCCGGATGCTGTTAATTAACCAAAACTACGCAGCAATAGATTAAGCCAAGCAACAACCACCTGTATCCCCAGTAGTGGGCCTCGAGAAGATGAACAACAACTAGACCAGTGTCGACAAGTCCCTCTCCATCCTTATAGGGTTTTAAAAAAACAAATTGATCCAAATATCCTGAAACACAAATAGGCTTCATTATATCTCTGCATGATAAAACTAGGTCCATCAAGTCCTAGCAAAACTCAACGAGACCAACTAAACCTCAACATGATTCAACAAAGTCCACGAAAACTCAGTAAGAGGCAGCGAGTAAATCTTCAACATGACAGAAACTACAAATCCCTTACTGTTCCATCCCGTGACAAAAAAAAGCCTGGCCCGGGGGGGGGGGGATAAAAAGAGCCTGGAACATAAGAGTAAGGCCAAAGGCTCCAAGTACCACCCTTTTCCTGGAACATTAGAGTAAAGCCAAAGGGAACCTTCCTCTTCACTCTTCCTGCAATATTAGAGCAAGGCCCAAGGCTGCTTTTCCCACCCCTCTCTGGTAGCTGCCGCAACACACTACTTTTCCTTTTTATCGTTCCCTGTGTGACAGAGAAATTCAATACTGACTTCATTTCACCACCAGCGCTTCCCCCTGTGGGACATACACAACACTTTTCCTTCACCTTCCAGACTCTCGTGTCTTCTTCCTCCCCTGTTTCTGTTATAATTTTCTATGTCTACTGTTTCCTCTCTTTCTTTTTGGCTTGTGTCACATTGTGATAAAAACAGTGGTGGTGGTTTGGTGGTTAATGATGTGTGTTGTAGCTGTGATTGATTTATGGGTCCCGGTGGTACAGTGGGATTCGTTCTCGTCTCGCAATCCAGAATTCGAGAGTCGAATCCAAGGTGGGGCAGAAATAGTTGAGTGGGTTTCCTATCACTTAATGCCCCTGTGCACCTAGCAGTAAATAGGCACCCAGGAGTTAGTCCCTCGTTGTTGGGCTGCATCCTGGGGAGGGTCAGTAATTCGACCCTGGAAATGGGGGGACGACCTCGATATAAGCCTAACATGTACTGTATGTATACTGGCTGCCTGTCCCCGGACACAATGAATTACTGAATTGCAGTGATGTTGACGGTAATTAGCAGCAACAGTTGAAGTACTGCCACTGCTAGATTAATTCATCATAACGGCTGAAGGCATTAATCAAGGAGAAATCGATCACATAGTTGTGAAGCTAACCCAACCTAACCTAACCTAACCTAACCTAACCTAACCTAACCTAACCTAACCTAACCTAACCTAACCTCTCCCACTGGGGATGGACTCATTTGAACCTTAAAAGTCACGGTGATTAGTGTTATATATTCAAGCAAGATCTACAGTAATTGAGAGAACCGCTCCTGTGCCAGATAAGTCAACTATGGGTTCACAATAGCCCGTGCTACTTGCCCCGCTCCTGTGCCAGGTAAGTTACGGGCTCACAATAGCCCGTGCTACTTGCCCCGCTCCTGTGCCAGGTAAGTTACGGGCTCACCATAGCCCGTGCTACTTGGAACTTGTTCCGCGTAGCTGAATCTATAACAACTACATAATGGACTCAGTGTTGTCGGTGGCCAGTAGTGAGGCCAGTACCACACAGCATCCTGGAAAAGACCGGTCACTGGCCTTAAGGATCCTCGATCAGTCCAACACAAGTCCTATCTGTGACAATTGGCTTCCTAAAATATACATACCTATACATACCAATTAACCACAATAATACATTCCTATGTATATCCTATAACACACACACACAAAGTATTTTCATTATTACAGGGACGTAAATACAATACATATGTACACGCATACAAATTTGATCAAATATACATACCCAATTATAGTAATTTTTTCGAGACATCCAAAGCCAATTACATACAGAACATCAATTTTCAGGTCGCCTGCCGCATCCAAAGCACGAGCAAGCCTTGCAGATCAATGTGCGTTGCAACTAACGCTAATTATCAAGGTGAAAAAAATAATGACTCGCTTCAGGTGAGATTTTTCGAAAAAGACTGGTTAACAAGAGCCCAGAGACAAATGATGCGTTACCGAACGATCATTTTCAGTTGCCCTGAACGATCGCTTAAGACACGTTCCGAAAGGGAGGAAGAGAGGGAAGGGAAAGTGCCAGGCCATGACGACTGTATAGCACTTGGAAGGTACCAAGATAAGGATCTTGTATGGGACGGGGTGGAAGGATTGGTGTCCAATCACGTAGGGGAGGGGAATGACCGGTATATATATATACCGTATATATATATATATATATATATATATATATATATATATATATATATATATATATATATAAAGTGGAAAAGGACCAAACTGTCTTATGGTGTGAGTGTATTGGTGTGTGTTCTGATGGGTTGGTATGACTGTTGAGGTCTGATGGGCTGACTGGTGACGTCGTCTAGGAGGAAGAAGACAATTAGGAAGATGAAAGAGGAAAGGGCAAGAGGATTAGGAGGATGAAGGAAATGAAGAGGAGGCAGAGACGAAGGATAATGTAGAGGTAGTGAGTAGCAACGCCAGTGATGAGAATAATGAGAAAGAGAAACTGAGGAATGATAGTAAGGATACAATGATTACAATGATACCTATGTTGATCATTATTTAAAAAAAATAACAGATCCTGATAACCATGATTAAGATGATTATAACTCAATGAGGTAATGATGATGATGATGATGATGAGGTTAGTGATAATGATGATTATTATGAAGTGATCAGAATGACGGTGATGACAGTGATAATGATGATTACAGTGATGATGATGATGAGAACAGTGATAAGGATGATGATGCCAGTGATAATGATGACAGTGATAATGATGATGGCAGTGATAAGGATGGTGCTGGTGAGGACGAGGGTGGTGATAATTCTTGTAAACAAAATAATCACAAAAAAGGCACGAAAGAGGAGAGAGGGACGACAGAGAGAGAGAAACGTAAGATTAGAAAGGACCGAGAAGTGAACAAGGGTGAAAAGCAAGCAGAGAAGAGGCAGGAC
>WNGS01165339.1:3238013-3254253 GCA_020271785.1 Procambarus virginalis
AAGATGTCCCATGGTGATGTTCTGAGAGCAATATTCACTCGCACAATGATGTCCCATGGTGATGTTCTGAGAGCAATATTCACTCGATGATGTCCCATAGTGATGTTTTGATAGCAACGTCCATCACTGATGCTTCCATGTCATTGGTCACTCAACCTGACACGAGAATGATATGACAAAATGTGTTTAATGCTGATTTACCACCTATTACCCATAATCATCCCATACAAAGCAATAAATTCAACTGGTATAGGGCATTATGTGTATGTATAACCTCGCCTGCCACTCATAGAGGACGCGTGTATATATATTCATAGGTGTCAATCATTATGACAGGACATATATATACATTACTGCATAAATAAATTGTGCCTTTGTGGTCAAACTGAAATAGGTAACCGGTGGAAGTTTGTCTTAGTGAAACTGTATATTCATAAATAATCATGTAAACTCACGAAACCTGTACATTTTCACATTTGTTGTGTTGGATTATTTGAAAATTGTAAACAGTCTACGTGCTTTATAATATATAATTCCAGTGTTAAATTGTGACAACCTCGTAGTGTTTCAGGGGCTATAAACTGATTAATAAATGTTATGTAGGCCACAGTAATTGAGGATTGATGTACAGGTTTCGCAATGTAGTCACCTACGTTCTTGCTAAATCCTGGTCGTATTGTATGGGTGCATCAGACAGACTAGGACCTCATTGGAAGTATTATAACTCTTACAATTTGTGTATTCACTTGGTCAATTACACAAGTTAATTTAACATTTCTGGACTTTATCACAAGTATTGAAGACAAATATCAGATATGGAACCACCAAATGTCTAATCTCAGTCTTAGGATCCATTAAGCTTAAGAAGTATGATCCACTCAACAGAACAACAATACTAAGCTTTGTCGGAATTCTGAAAAGAAACCCGGAGGCTCTGTCCGTAGTAATGTAAGACAGATTGCCTAAACAAATGTAATATAACTTGGCTTGTCGAAAAAGCGCTTTAGAATACAGCAATGAAACAAGTCTGTAATCTCTCTCGTTGTGGCTGCTCTCCTTGTTTAAACAGCAGAAACAAGCAGAAACAATGTTTATCATAGTCGCATACAATTCATTTTGACAAAGCGAGAGGATACAGTTAAATTGTTTGAACAGTATGATCACTTCCAGGACTATACTTGTCATGGCAGAGAGAGATGTTGCGCGGGCAACAGAAAAGGGACCTCTGATGGCCACAGCGAATTCGTAGAAACGAATTTTTGTTCTAGTAGTTCTTCTTCCCGTATCATTCTATTGTTCAGCAGTTTTACCTAAGAAATTCTGATAACTGATATAATGGATTCAGTCGAATTTAAAACAATATACTTGTATAAAGATTTTGCTAAGGGGCGTTGACTTCTGGCAGAAGAGGAAAATCGTCTCTTCACACATTACACTCTTCAAATTGGATATCCTGCCCGACTTTCAGTCTGATCATAAATGGTCTCTGAATTTAATGGAAAACATTTTTTCCTTGATATATAAGATTGAACATAGGTACGAGCAAGTCAGTGTCTGACGCTCATCCAACATCCTACCTCGGTACACACTGTATAGTGTTCAGGGTTTTCAGCACATGACGGAGCACAGATCAGGACACTACTAATATTTGACGACTTTTGGGTTAAAATATAATAGAGCGCTTAAAAGGAATCAAAGCTACAGCCCCCTCTCTGTCCACTGGCATCATTTGACAAGGGCTTCCAGTAGGGGATTCACTGGCTTCAAAGGACGAAGCCTTCCAGTGGGAAATTCTCTGGCTCTGCAGATAGTTACTGATACTTTCAATGCATATGGATTATGCTGTTTGCATGAAGCATACATATGCAATGCAATGTATGTATAAATATATACATGTAAATGTATGAACACCACGGAGCGTGGCGGTGCATATTTATTTTCTTGGTCTATAGCAGGTGATATGCGATTTTATCTTCGCATCATGGTATTGACAGACCTACCAATATACAAAAAGGGCGACAGGCAAGAGGCACTGAACTACAGCCCAGTGTCCTTGACTTGTATATCATGCAAGGTGATGGAGAAGATCGTGAGAAAAAACCTGGTAGCACATCTGGAGAGAAGGGACTTCGTGACAAATCGCCAACATGGGTTCAGGGAGGGTAAATCTTGCCTGACAGGCTTAATAGAATTCTACGACCAGGTGACAAAGATTAAGCAAGAAAAAGAGAGGGCTGGGCGGAATGCATTTTCTTGGATTGTCGGAAAGCATTTGACACAGTACCGCATAAGAAGCTGATACATAAGCTGGAGAGACACGCAGGTGTAGCTGGTATGGTGCTCCAGTTGAAAAGGGAGTACCTAAGCAATAGGAAGCAAAGAGTTATGGTGAGGGGTGAGACCTCCGATTGGCGTGAAGTCACCAGTGGAGTCCCCCAGGGCTCTGTACTCGGTCCTATCTTGTATCTGATATATGTAAATGATCTCCCGGAGGGTATAGATTCATTTCTCTCAATCTTTGCAGACGATGCCAAAATTATGAGAAGGATTAAGACAGAAGAGGACTGTTTGAGGCTTCAAGAAGACCTAGACAGACTGAAGGAATGGTCGAACAAATGGTTGTTAGAGTTTAACCTAACCAAATGTAATGTAATGAAGATAGGTGTAGGGAGCAGGAGGCCAAATACAAGGTATCATCTGGGAGAGGAAATTCTTCAGGATTCAGAGAAAGAAAAAGTCTTGGGAGTTGATATCACGCCAGACCTGTCTCCTGCTGCCCATATCAAGAGGATAACTTCAGCGGCATATGCCAGGCTGTCCAACATACGAGCGACATTCAGAAACTTGTGTAATGAATCATTCAGAACTTTGTATCCCACACATGTCAGGCCAATCCTGGAGTATGCAGCCCCAGCATGGAGTCCATATCTAGTCAAGGATAAGACTAAACTGGAAAAGATTCAAAGGTTTGCCACCAGACTAGTACCCGAGCTGAGAAGTATGAGCTACGAGGAGAGACAGCGGGAATTAAACCTCACTTCGCTGGAAGACAGAAGAGTTCGGGGGGACATGATCACCACATACAAGATTCTCAAAGAAATTGATAGGGTAGATAAAGACAGGCTATTTAACACAAGGGGCACACGCACTAGGGGACACAGGTGAAAACTGAGCGCCCAAATGAGCCGCAGAGATATTAGAAAGAACTTTTTTAGTGTCAGAGTGGTTGACAAATGGAATGCGTTAGGAAGTGATGTGGTGGAGGCTGACTCCATACACAGTTTCAAGTGTAGATATGATAGAGCCAATAGGCTCAGGAATCTGTACACCTGTTGATTGACTGTTGAGAGGCGGGACCAAAGAGCCAGAGCTCGACCCCCGCAAACACAACTAGGTGAGTACAACTAGGTGAGTACACACACACACACACACACACACACACACACACACACACACACACACACACACACACACACACACACACACACACACACAATCACACACAGGTGAGTACAAGTAGGTGAGTACACACGGCTAGACTCGACCTGATATTCACCTTAAATGACTCGGAAATAAGGGAAGTCAAATATGAAGCCTCCATAAGAATGGTTGACCACAGTGTATTACACATTTGAGTATATGGTAGAAGTAGGGATAACCTAACCAAGGATGGGATTGGAAAGAAAAAGACTAAATTACCGATGTGGAAAATATGACGAGATGAGGAACTTCCTAATGGGAATTCCATGGGAAACAGAACTCAGAGATAAGACTGTACAGGATATGAAGGATTGTCACTCAGAAGTGTCAGGAGGTTTATCCCAGAAGTGTCAGGAGGTTTATCCCAAAAGTGTCAGGAGGTTTATCCCAGAAGTGCAGAAAGTTTATCCCAGTCCAAAAAGTGAAAAATGAAAAGCAACAGAAGAATCCGTGGTTCAACCAGGAATGTGCGGTAGCGAAGCAATTGAGTAAAAGAACATGGCGAAACTACAGGAAAAACAGAACACCAGAGAGCAGGGAGAGATACCAGAGGGTTAGAAATGAGTACATCAGAGTGAGGAGGGATGCAGAGAGACAGTATGAAAATGACATCGCGAGTAAAGCTAAGACCCAACCAAAACTGCTCCACAGCCACATCAGGAGGAAAACAGCAGTGAAGAAACAAGTGATGAAACTGAGAAAAGGGGAGAACTGATACACAGAGAACGACAAAGAGGTGTGTGAAGAACTCAACAAGAGATTCCAGGAGGTCTTCACAATAGAACAAGGAGAGGTCCCTGCATTAAATGAGGAGGCAAACCGAACAACCTTGGAGGAATTTTACCTCACCAGCAATGAGGTCAAAAGGAATCTGTTGGAGCTGAATGTGTCAAAGGCTGTTGGGCCTGACAGAATCTCACCATGGATTATAAAAGAAGGTGTTGAAGCACTAAGTGTGCCACTCTCTGTGGTGTATAACAGGTCACTGGAAACGGGAGACCTTCCGGAAAGCTGGAAGACATCAAATGTAGTCCCAATTTACAAAAAGGGTGACTGGCAAGAGGCACTGAACTACAGGCCAGTTACCCTAACTGGTATACCATGCAAGGTGATGGAGAAGATTGTGAGGAAAAGGCTTGTAGAGCATCTGGAGGGAACCAGCATTGTAACACACCACCAGCATGAGTTCAGAGATGGTAAATCGTGCCTCACAGTCCTAATAGAATTCTATGACCGAGCAACACAAATTAGGAAGGAACGAGAAGTGTGTACAGACTGCATTTTCTTGGACTGTCAGAAAGCCTTTGACACAGTACCTCACAAAAGGCTGTTACAAAAGTTGGAGCAGCAGGCAGGAGTAAAAGGTAAGGTGCTCCAATAGATAAGGGAGATCTAAGCAACAGGAAAAAGCACGTAACTGTGAGAGCGGGGGGAGACATCAGAGTGGCGAGATGTCACCAGCGGAGTCCCATAGGGCTCTGCACTTGGACCCATCCTGATTCTAATATATGTAAACGATCTTCCAGAGGGTATAGACTCATTCCACTCATTGTTTGCTGATGATGCAAAAATTATGTGAAGAATCAAGACAGATGATAATAGACAGAGACTACAGGACGACCTGGATAGGCTGGAGTAATGGTCTAGAAAATGGCTTCTAAAGTTCAACTCAGGAAATTGCAAAGTAATGAAATTAGGCGAAGGGAGCAGAAGTTTGAACAGAAGGTACCATCTGGGAGGTGAAGTCTTACAAGAGCCAATTAGAGTGAAAGATCTGGGAGTTAATATCACACCGAACATGTCCCCAGAGGCCCACATCAAAAGGATATCATCAGCGGCATATGCTAGACTGGCCAACATAAGAACTGCCTTTAGAAACTTATGTAAGGAATCGTTCAGGACCCTGTATACCACTTATGTCAGACTAATCCTGGAATATGCAGCTCCAGCTTGGAGTCCGTACTTAGTTAAACACAAAACAAAGTTAAAGAAGATTTCAGCGGTATGCCACTAGACTCGTACCGGAACTGAGCTACAAGGAAAAGCTAAAGGAGCTGAAACTTACGTCCATGGAAGACAGAAGGGTAAGGAGAGACATGATAACCACCTCCAAAATTCCCAGGAGAATTCACAAGGTGGACAAACTCTTTAGTACATGTGGAACACGAACACGGGGACACAGGTGGACTACATTAGCTGTCTTCCGGCTTTCTGGCAGGTCTCCTGTCTCCAATGACCAGTTATACACCACAGAGAGTGGCACGCTTAGTGCTTCTGCACCTTCATTTAGTATCCACGGTGAGTTTCCATCAGGCCCAACAGACTTTTTCACATTCAGCTGGATCAGATTCCTCTTGACCTCATCACTGGTGAGGTCAAAACCCCTCCAAGGTTGCTTGGTTTGCCTCCTCCTCATTTAGCGCAGGGGCTTCTGCTTGTTCTTTTGTGAAGACCTCCTGGAATCTCTTGTTGAGTTCTTCACACACCTAATTGTCATTCTCTGTTTATCTATTCTCCCCTTTCTCAGTTTCATCACTTATTCCATCACCGCTGTTTTTCTCCTCATGGGGCTGTGGAGCAGCTTTGGTTGGGTCTTAGCTTTACTAGCAATGTCAATTTCATTCTGTCTCTCTCTGCTTCTCTCCTCATTCTGAGGTACTCATTTCTTGCCCATTGGTATGTCTCCCTGCTCTCTGGCGTTATGTTATTCCTGTAGTTTCGCCATGTTCTTTTACTCAATTGCTTCGCTACTTTACATTTCTGGATGAACCATGGATTCTTCTGTTGCTTTTCGCTTTTCTCCTTTTGGACCGGGAGAAATCTATCTGCTGCTTTCTGGCATTTATTGGTGACATAGTCCATCATATCCTGGATATTCTTCTCTCTTGACTTCTGTTTCCCATGGTGTTCCCCATAGGAAGTTTCTCATCTTATCGCATTTTCCTCTTCGGTGTGTGTGTTTGTGTGTGTAATTACCTAAGTGTAATTACCTAAGTGTAATTACCTAAGTGTAGTTACAGGATGAGAGGTACGCTCGTGGTATCCCGTCTTCCCAGCACTCTTTGTCATATAACACTTTGAAATTACTGACGGCCTTGGACTCCACCACCTTCTCACCTAACTTGTTTCAACCGTCTACCACTCTGTTTGCCAAAGTGAATTTACTTATATTTCTTCGGCATCTGTGTTTAGCTTGTTTAAATCTATGACCTCTTGTTCTTGAAGTTCCAGGTCTCAGGAAATCTTCCCTATCGATTTTATCAATTCCTGTTACTATTTTGTATGTAGTGTTTCTCCCAGTGTGTGTGTGTGTGTGTGCATTCACCTAGTACTCACCTAGTTGTGTTTGCGGGGGTTGAGCTCTGGCTCTTTGGTCCCGCCTCTCAACCGTCAATCAACAGGTGTACAGATTCCTGAGCATATTGGGCTCTATCATATCTACACTTGAAACTGTGTATGGAGTCAGCCTCCACCACATCACTTCCTAATGCATTCCATTTGTCAACCACTCTGACACTAAAAAAGGTCTTTCTAATATCTCTGTGGCTCATTTGGGCGCTCAGTTTCCACCTGTGTCCCCTAGTGCGTGTGACCCTTGTGTTAAATAGCCTGTCTTTATCTACCCTATCAATTCCCTTCAGAATCTTGAATGTGGTGATCATATCCCCCCTAACTCTTCTGTCTTCTAGCGAAGTGAGGTTTAATTCCCGTAGTCTCTCCTCGTAGCACATACCTCTCAGCTCGGGTACTAGTCTGGTGGCAAACCTTTGACCCTTTTCCAGTTTAGTCTTATCCTTGACTAGATATGGACTCCATGCTGGGGCTGCATACTCCAGGATTGGCCTGACATATGTGGTATACAAAGTTCTGAATGATTCATTACACAAGTTTCTGAATGCCGTTCGTATGTTGGCCAGCCTGGCATATGGTGCTGATGTTATCCTCTTGATATGGGCTGCAGGAGACAGGTCTGGCGTGATATCATCTCCCAAGTATTTTTCTTTCTCTAACTCCTGAAGAATTTCCTCTCCCAGATGATACATTGTAGCTGGCCTCCTGCTCCCTACACCTATCTTCATTACATTACATTTGATTGGGTTAAACTCTAACAACCATTTGTTCGACCATTCCCTCAGTTTGTCTAGGTCTTCTTGAAGCCTCAAACAGTCCTCTTCTGTCTTAATTCTTCTCATAATTTTGACATCGTCCGCAAACGTTGAGAGAAATGAATCTATACCCTCCGGGAGATCATTAACATATATCAGAAACAAGATAGGACCGAGTACGGAGCCCTGTGGGACTCCACTGGTGACTTCACGTCAATCGGAGGTCTCACCCCTCTCCGTAACTCTCTGCTTCCTATTGCTTAGGTACTCCTTTATCCACTGGAGCACCTACCAGTTACACCTGCCTGTCTCTCCAGCTTATGTACCAGCTTCTTATTCGGAGCTGTGTCAAAGGCTTTCCGACATTCCAAGAAAATGCAGTCTGCCCAGTCCTCTCTTTCTTGCTTAATCTTCGTCACCTGGTCGTACAATTCTATTAAGCCAGTCAGGCAAGATTTACCCTCCCTGAACCCATGTTGGCGATTTGTCACGAAGTCCCTTCTCTCCAGATGTGTTACCAGGTTTTTTCTCATGATCTTCTCCATCACTTTGCATGGTATTCAAGTCAAGGACACTGGCCTGTAGTTCAGTGCCTCTTGCCTGTCGCCCTTTTTGTATATTGGGACCACATTCGCTGTCTTCCATGTTTCTGGTAGGTCTCTTGTCTTCAGTGACCTACTATACACTATGGAGAGTGGCAAGCAAAGTGCCTCTGAACACTCTTTCAGCACCCATGGCGAGATCACGTCTGGACCAACAGCCTTTCTAACATCCAGATCCAGCAGGTATCTCTTGACCTCCTCTCTCGTAATTTCGAACCCTTCCAAGGCCGCCTGGTTTACTTCCCTTTCTCCTACGCTTAGCTTCAAATACACAAAGAAATACCATTAACGTGAAGTTTTAATTATATAATTCTCATTGATACATTATTTTAATATGAATTCTTTGTGCACTAATTATTATGTTAGTTTCCCCATGTCATAAATTATCTCGGGTAATAATTGTGTTAAATAATTATTTACCACAAAGAAGTATTGCTAATTACTATATCATCGGTAAATATAAGAGGTTGATATATAACATTATAACATAAACATAATGTTTACAAAATCAAGAATAATTGGGTTTTGGTCGACAGAACCTAAAAGCCCAATATTAGGAGCCACCACTCCTTGCAGTGTTGCAGAGCTCCCTGGACCGTCCTTGTGGCAGCAACAACACTGCAATCCACGTGCTGTTGACTTCTCTTGTTTTGATTGTTTGGCTTTGGTATCAGGCTACGCTCCGCCGGCGTCCGTTCGATTCGTTTTGTCTCTCTTCCACTATATTTGGTTGGGCTTCTCCGTGTAGGTTAGATTTGTTTTGTCTGGTCTGCACCATTTGTATTGGTCGGCGTTCAATCTCCGACCGTCGAAGTGGTTGGGCAACAATTCCTCCCCCTCCCCCCACTCCTGTCCCATCCCAAATTCTTTTCCTGACCCCTTCCAAGTGCTATATAGTCTTAATGGCTTGGCGCTTGATAAACTCCCTTTCACTGTTTGTGGGAGGGAGTTCTGAACTTCTCTGTTCAGCTCCATCTGGTCGCGATTCTTCATTCCTTTCCATCTACTGGAATTTTTGTTAGGCCAGTTAGTTATACTTCATCTTATTCTGTTCATCTGTTCTTAATTATCATTAGCGTTCCCTCCACGCCAAGAAATATGAGAAAATAAACGTCTCTCGGGGCTCGTGCCGGGCAGTGGTCATGTATAGTGAACGTTTGTTACAAACGTTCATCAGTAGCAGCAAAGCCAGTCCCTCAGAAGGCCTCTCTTCACATGCAAGATTGATTGAAGGATAATAACTAATATATAATTTATTGATTATAATATGAACATGCGTAAATAAAGTGAAAGTCTATTATATTTTCAAATAATTTATGAGCTCTACTCACAATAGAGTATAACTGAAAAAACAGCAATAAAATAAAAACCAATTTCAGATTCAGAAGATAACGTGTGTAATTAGGGAAGAAACCTACTCATACATTGGGTAGAGCGGTGGGAATGGAGAACTCCGTAGATAACCTAATGTTTGATAGGCTTCCTTCCCCATTATTCCCCTATTCCTTACCTTAAGTATAATTTCCCTTGAATTCCTCCGACCCTTCACCTCACCCCACACAACTTCATCTCTTCCACATGCTGTGTATTTACCAATAACAGTGCACCTTGTGTTTTTTACGGGCTATTCAGTCCCGTGCCATCTTGGATTGCTTAATCTGCATCATCAATAATCGTGTTTTCTTTCTTTACTTCAAGATGTTCCAGAGTGGAACGAAACGTTACAGAAACAAATTCTTCAATAATTACTGTGTCTACACAGCTTTCCCGGCTTTGTGCCTTCTTTTGAAAATTACTTCTTTCAGTAATTACAAGCGTTTGTTTAGAATGAATTTTGGTAACTTGATTACTCGTCTTAATCCCGACACAAAGGAAAACGTGTCGCGACAGAAAACGTTACACTATAAGATCAACAACGCCAGCAATGCGATTATATATAAATAAATATATATATATATATATATATATATATATATATATATATATATATATATATATATATATATAGTGATATAGTGATATATATATATATATATATATATATATATATATATATATATATATATATATATATATATATATATATATATATATATATATATATATATAAAAGTTTGTGAGGGTACCACCTCTGGTGCCAATGTGGGGACCCATAGCCTCGGAGAAGAAAATAAAACGTATTCAGAGGAGACCTTGTGGTTTCTCACTGAACACTAATATTTTCTTCTCCTACCACCCCCATTCTTTTGTATGTACACATATATATTTGCTTTATTTGAACTGTGTTACAAAAAAGGAGTTACATATAGGTTACAAAGATGGTTATCATAGGTTGTCGAGTTCCTCCAGCTCCTCAGATGGCGGGCAGGAACCCTGGATGCAGTGCGCATTTCCCCTCTGTATCGCCACGCTGAGGCGCTGGAAAAGAAAGCTGGCAGCTCTAGGGTCCCTTGTTGTTTCAATGAGCCTAGAACCCAGTTCCTTCAAAAAACTGGTAGCACTTTTACCCCAGGCGCCGAGTGTCTCAGAAGCAATGGGGACAAAATTGTAGTGGTGATCAAGTTCTCTATACTTACGGGATTTGGCTGCTTCCCTGTGGGTGGCAGCGCCACCTGGTTGTGCAACACTGAGGTCAATGTAGGTGTTAGCCAGGGTTGATACGCACGTGTAGTCCCATACCAACTGCTTGCCATTCTTCCAGGGGTTCACTGTGCGTGCTTTGGCAGAGTAGGCCATGGTGGCCGTACCTGTCAGCCACCACCTCGCCGCAAATACACCTATATACACCGCAAATACGCATATATATATATATATATATATATATATATATATATATATATATATATATATATATATATATATATATATACATATATATATATATATATATATATATATATATATATATATATATATATATATATATATATAGAGAGAGAGAGAGAGAGAGAGAGAGAGGTGGTACCCCTTCTAGGTTTTAATATATATATATATATATATATATATACATATATATATATATATATATATATATATATATATATATATATATATATATGTGTGTGTGTGTGTGTGTGTGTGTGTGTGTGTGTGTGTGTGTGTGTGTGTGTGTGTGTGTGTGTGTGTGTGTGTGTGTGTGTGTGTGTGTATCTAAAATGCTACTTGAATATTTCCATATTATGATTTTTTTGCCTTTTTGACATCATTCGTTCAGTTCTTGTATGTGTGTGTATCTGTATATTGCCTGTCTCTGTTCTAACCCATTCATTGGAATATCGGAGACTTTAAATCCTCCACAAATCGCTGAGACGCTTTCTTGTAGGCAGCAATATCCTTTGAAGCGATGCAGTGAAAAGATGCAACACTGAGGCTGTTGTGCAGTACAATGGCAGTTCGTCTGACTGAAAGAATAACGTGTATGATCTGCATTTTCTGACACACTGTGACTACCTTCGGTCTATCCGCATACCCCCGAAGGCGCATCGTTATTTGTTAACGTATTATTGATATTTTATCATAGATAAAGTAACATTATTATAAAAAATTGTTATAGGTAGTACTAACTAGGCCAGGTTAGGAATTAAGATTCTGTTTAAATTATCTGCATTTGTAGTACGTAGGTCACGTGTTTCCAGTGGTGCCATTCGAACAGCGGAAATCAGCAAAGCGCTGTTCAGATTAAGTACTAACGTAATTAACTAAGTCGTGTTCAGAATGTTTTTAATTCACAAACATGACGTTTGGCGGCTGGATTAACATTTTACAGTTATGAGAACAGGCTGCTTTCACGTTGTTATTTCTTGGATTGATTTTCACTATTTTCACTATCTTACACAAGACGTCTTGTGTAAGACGTCTTGTCTAAGTCTAAGTGTCTTGTGTCTTGTTTAAGTCTTGTGTAAGACGGCAAGGTCCAGTACCAGTGTCCCGCTGAATAGCCCATCCTCATACAGCCCGTCCTCCAAACAAAGACAAAAAGTGATTCCATACACCGCCAAACCCCCTGTTAATGAATGAAAAACGGTTTACACACGAGTCACAACTGGTTTCGTTCGAACACTTCCGAACAGTGCTTCACTGACGAATTTTGTTCGAGCCACAACGCTGTAA
Organism: Procambarus virginalis; assembly: GCA_020271785.1. Taxonomy (NCBI): domain Eukaryota; kingdom Metazoa; phylum Arthropoda; class Malacostraca; order Decapoda; family Cambaridae; genus Procambarus; species Procambarus virginalis. Next base: position 3,250,312 of record WNGS01165339.1, read on the forward strand.
ATGCTTCACTCATGTACTAAAAATACAAATAATCGCCAACAGAACTTTAACATCTAACCTAACTTAACCTATGCCTAAATATGCACAATATGCTATATATTTTAATAATAATTAATATTTGAGAAAATTCCCATTTTGAATAAATAGCATGTTAAAATTTATGAATGCGTCTGTGGGGTCGACCGCTGGAGGTAATGGACTTGAGTCGAGGACGGGTTCCCTCATAAACACAACCTGTCCACGGGCTAGGCTCGTTAAAGCGGCGGCCGACTATACCCCCCCCCCATCTAAAGACACATTCGTCAACGTACTGCATATTTAAAATAGGTATTTTTGAAAATGTAAGTTTATATCATATACCAAAATGTTGAGTAGTTAGGCCTAAGGTAGGTTATGTAGGATCTATTGGCCATTATTTGTATTTGCAGTACGTGGTGAAGCATTTAAAGAGCTGCGATGCGAGCAGAGGACGTGAACGAAACAGTGCTCGAAAAAAGTACATTCATAATCAGTTTAGTCGTGTGTAAAGTGTTTTTTGTTTGTAAACATTGGAATTGGAGGGTGGATTAACGAGCAAGTGGCATTTGTTGTTGAGGACAGGTGGCATACACGGAGACCAAATGCGCGTTTATCTAGCCTTTATTCTGATTAAAAAAACATTTGACAATAAACGCATAATTGATGATGTCCGGAAAAATTCCTCGAAAAGTGTCTCGATCATGTCCGGAAAAATTCCTCGAAGAGTGTCTCGATCATGTCCGAATCACAACTTTGTAAATTCTTCACACTCAGTGTTAGAAATGCAGCCTGTCCTCAGCAACAAAGGCCAAATGTTCATTCCATGCAGGCACCAAACCTCCTGCACAATTCTTAATTGACGACGCTCGTACATTTCTCGAACAGTGCTTCGATGAAGATCTCTGTTCGAATTACATTTCTGCTAATACATTACCCACGTAGTAGAAAACACCAATAATTGCCAACAGAAACTAAATATCTAACGTAATATATATGCCTGAACATGTTCAATATGCTAATATGTATTAATATTAGTTTATCGAGAAAATTCCTGTTTTGAATGAACTCTGTGATAAAATTCATATATTCTTATTTGTCGCCGGCCGCAGAATGGAATGAACATTTCCTGACGACGAGTTGCGAATTGCTAATGTATATATATATGTATACATTAGCAATGTATATATATGTATATATTATATATAATATATATATATATATATATACATATATACAGAAACATATATATACACACTGAAAGTGTATTGGAGGGGATCTAAACATTCCCTCTAATGCGTTATGCGTGGTTTCCTCCGAGGCTATGGGTCCCCCTTCTTCCAGCCAGAGGTGGTACTCCCTTCCCTATATTTATATATAATATATATATATATATATATATATATATATGTATATATATATATATATATATATATATATATATATATATATATATATATATATATATATATATATATATATATATATATATATATATATATATATATATATAATATATATATATATACACAAGTCATGCTCATCATATAGCCATTGAGACAAGAGGGGGGGGGGCGTTATCACGTGACATATAATTCTGACACTATCACAGGTGCCTGAAAACAATTCTTACAAAGACAGTAAGCATTCCTCACCAGCTAACGAGAAATTTATATCACTTCTATGGCATGAGAGGCATTAATCTTCTCCACTGAGCATCAAACGGTAGACACACACAGAGATCACACTAACGTGATGCATCAAATGAATCCCAGTGTCTGGCATGCTCCCTGACGCAGGTTCGAATCCTCGTCACGGCCCTTGTGGATTTGTTCATCAAACGGTAGATTTAGAACGATGCATTTCTGTTGGTCTCACTTGCCGGAACGGCTCTGCTATCGCCAACTGTAAATGGAAATGAAAAGCCATAGAGTTCCCTCCAGTAACAAGGATATAACAATCCTGATTGTGCTGTGGCCGGTTGTTGTGTCGTGGATGGATGTCCGGATGAATCGTGGGAGCAAACAAGCAGAAGTTACAGCTCCAACGGGAATTGAGACTGAGAGAGAGAGTTGTTGTTAAGGACTGTGACGCTATAACTCCGTACTGATCACTAGCAAAACGTGGGAGTATCAAATGAACACAACCAGTTAAAGTTGTTACAGGGTTGCACTACGAGTTTAAGAATACTTTTCTTTCTGCGGGTTCTAGGACAAGAAGCACACGCGCGCGCAAGCAAACACACACACACACACACACATACACACACACACACACGCACACACATACACACACACACACCACAACACACACACACACACACACACATACACTGGGGTCTGTGGCTGAGTAGACAGCGCTTGGGTCTTGTAATTCTAGGGTCCGGGTTCGATCACGGGCGATGGCGGAAATATATGGGCAGGATTTCTTTCACCCTGATTCCCCTGTTACCTAGCAGTAAATAGGTACCTGGGAGTTAGAACTCACACACCGAAATGGGCCTTCTAATGACAACAAACTCAGATTTGTTCTGGTGCAATTTTCTAATGAAGAGACAGTAGTAGCAGGCATCCATCAGTCTCAGGAAACATCTTCTGTCATCATAATATTATGTTTAGAACATGTTCCAAGCGTGACTCTGACGGCAAAATAAACGACCTGCTGATCGAGGAATGTTCTCAAGAAGTGTTCGTTCACAGCGAAGAAACTACTGACTACCTTGTCTCCAGGTTGTTCGAGAGATCTCATGCAATTGCCCAACTTAGAATAAATCCCAGTGTCCTATTTGCCCTATTACGATCATTTATGCATTGATTTTTCTGATTTTAAATTCATACTGCATATCGTCGAGGAGTTCAGTGCTGCTGTGCTCACACAGTCGGTTAAGAATCTTTGGATATCAGTGTACATTGAGAATTAAAAGGGATGGAAACGACAGATGAGTAGCGAAGTTGCAGAGATTGCAACGTGAGTGAGTGAGGGAACATCGTCTGCATCATTAACTAATAAAAGATTGTGTGTCCATAGATGAGACAATGATGAGACATGTGTAATATAATTAACCCAATATTGCTTGAGTTAATAAAACCCTTTTGTCGAATATAAATATTGTTCTCTTAAAGCTCACCCACTTTGTACCAGCAAGGTAAGGTAATCTTGAGGATTGTAAGATGTTGTTAATTCCTTGTTAAGTCTGTTCACATGATACATATGTCCTAGCTTGCTGCATTTGGATATATAAGTGGCAGCATGTATCTACATGCCTGGACACATAAAGAACCCAGCAGGACTTCTTTTTCGGGGTGTCGTGCATGATGCAATGACAGTATCTTCAAAATTAAAACAAAACTGAAGCATTGCTTCTCGTTTTTTTCTTGGCAACTTCGACAAGGTTAAGACTCCAACGAGTTCGTCCTGCTGTCTGGTCAGTCTGGCCTTGGGTACTCTCCTGACTTCGCGAATTGTTTTCTTATTTGGAAGCAGGAGAGTTTAATCTGGTTTTGTGATGCCAACCACATGTGGCGCGGTGTTAGAACTGTGTCCTGCACGGTGTTAGGGCCATGTCCTGCGCGGTGTTAGGGCCATGTCCTGCGCGGTGTTAGAGCTGTGTACTGCGCAGTGTTAGAGCTGTGTCCTGCTCGGTGTTAATGGTATGTCCTGCTCGGTGTTAGGGCTGTGTCCTGCTCGGTGTTAGGACTGTGTCCTGCTCAGTGTTAGAGCTGTGTCCTGTGCGGGGTTAGAGCTGTGTCCTTTTTGGTGTTAGGGCTATGTCCTGCGTGGTGTTAGAGCAGTGTCCTGCTCGGTATTAGGGCTGTGTCCTGCTCGGTGTTAGAGCTGTGTCCTGCGCGGTGTTAGAGCTGTGTCCTGCGTGGGGTTAGGGCTGTGTCCTGCGCGGTGTTAGAGAGCTGTGTCCTGCGCGGTGTTAGA
>WNGS01165339.1:3277776-3296123 GCA_020271785.1 Procambarus virginalis
TTGCTCCTGGCAGTATGGGTTCGAGTCACTTCTGGGGTGTGAGTTTTCAGTTGCATAAAGTCCTGGGGACCATTCAGGCTTGTTCGCATTTGTGTTCCTCACATGCTGCCCAAAAAATGAGGTGATTTGATAAAATGCTATGCCGAAGATTACCATCCGAGTGCCGGCGGGGAAGTGGTTCAAATAGCTTCGGCTATCACTTCCTTTTGTCCGGTCGTGATGGTCAAGCGGATTAAGGCGTCCCTGTACATACCAGTTGCGTTGCTCCTGGCAGTATGGGTTCGAGTCACTTCTGGGGTGTGAGTTTTCAGTTATATATATATATATATATATATATATATATATATATATATATATATATATATATATTTATGATCGATGTTCCCTTCGGGAATCTTAATTTTAAGATAAATAGGAAAACCAAGGATATACTGAACATCTTGTTTCAGATTCTTTACTTTAAAATGCATAACGTTTCGAATACTTCTTGTATTCATCATCAGATCTAAAAGAAAATAGAAATCACAATCAAATAAGAGGCAAAACAAAGAACTCATACTGAATATGACTGCCTATCAAAGAAAGGAAATTATTAAAAAACAAAACACTTAAGCTTGCTTAAAGTGATCAATACAAATAAAACTTATTAACTGTCACATATAAAAGCTAATTCAAAAAACATTCAATTACAACAAGAATTTTATAACTACTACAACAAACCATACTATTAAACTTACGTGAAGTGATCAACTGGAATGAGACTTGATAGCTACCACATATATACGATAAACACTATAACAAATTTCATATCATGACTACAAATCTACAAAAAATGTATATAAAAATACAAACAAAGTAAGCGACAATTATAAAATACTACTCAAAATCTTATAAAAACTCAAATATTAAATAAACTAAATAACAAAAATGTATATGTATCCTAAATAAAAAGATTATAATAATGTACAATGTCAATCCCGAAATAAGTAAGAAAGGCAAAAACATGGTAGACTAAAGCAAAATTATAATAAAATTAAACTACCAGAATGAACTATAAAGCAATTACAGGGCCTACTGTGCACTACACAGTGTACAATTGAACAGCCGAAAGGTTGCTATTTAATATATATAATATATATATATATATATATATATATATATATATATATATATATATATATATATATATATATATATATATATATATATATATATATATATATATATATATATATATATATATATATATATATATGTAGACGGCGAAATATTAAACAGTCGTGAGACCAGAAATGGAATATGGAAAAGTGATTTGGTGTCCGTATCTCAAGAAGCACATCAATAAACTGCAAAGGTTCGCAAGAACTTGCTTGAAAATGGCTTGCAGAATTTAAGAACATGAGCTTTGAGGGTAGGATTGGGGCGTTAAACATTCCAAGACTGGAAGAGAGAAGGAAAAAGAAGTGATTTGATCACTACCTACAAAAATAGTAATAAGAATCGACAAAATTGAAAAGAAAGAATGTTTGAAACCAGCAACATCTAGAACATGTGGCAATAAATTCCAGCTAAAGGAAACAAAGGAGCCATGAAAACATGCAGAAGTTTTCTTTGTAAAGAGAGTTGAAGAATGTTGGAACTGAGTGAATAAGGGACGGGGATGGCAAACACCGTCAGTAGTTTCAATCAAATGAGAAGGATTATTGGGAAGACGAGACACCGCGAGTGTAGCTCTCATCCTGGAACTTCGCTTGGGTAATTGCGAACGCGCGCACGCACGAACCGGCGTGCACACTCAGAGAGAGCACACATACAAGCGTAGACACCAAACACATCACCAGAGGAGCGACACGTTACTCCATGCTATACAAACACCAGCTTCACATACAAGGGCTCCTTCATCAGGATGACATCAGACCTGTGTGTGTGTGTATTCACCTAGTTGTATTCACCTAGTTGTGTTTGCGGGGATTGAGCTTTGCTCTTCCGGCCCGCCGCTCAACTGTCAATCAACTGTTTACTAACTACTTTTTTTTTCCACACCACACACACACACACCAGGACGCAACCCCGTGACAGGAAGCAACCCGTGACAGCTGACTAACTCTCAGGTACATATTTACTGCTAGGTAACAGGAACATTCAGGATGAAAGGAACTTTGCCCATTTGTTTCTGCGTGGTGCGGGAATCGAACCCGCGCCACAGAATTACGAGTCCTGCGCGCTATCCACCAGGCTACCAGGTACCTCACACACCAGGTGTGTGTGTGTGTACTCACCTATTTGTGCTTGCGGGGGTTGAGCTTTGGCTCTTTGGTCCCGCCTAAATTTGAGAATGTGTGTGTGTGTGTGTGTGTGTGTGTGTGTAAGCCTCTCATTACTCACCTAACTGTTTCTGCAAGATCAAGCTTTCGTCTTGGGCCCCGTCTGTCCATCTGTGATCAAATACAATGGTACCCGACCAACTAGACTTCAATCACATATACATTTAAACTAATGTATGATATTGCATTTTGTCTCTTTCTGTAAATAATGATTTCTACGTTAGATTCAAAGGGTAAGGAAATGTTTCCTTATATACCTACGGCTCTGCTGTCTCTCTGTTAACAATGCACAAGGTTAATATTTCGTATATGAATGTTTGTTTGTATTTAATCATCAAATTCCATTCACTAAATTGTACTTTAAGGCAAATTGTACCAAAGAAAGTGGTCTTCAGCCACGCCTCTCAATTTTCATTTTATTATTATTATTATTATTTTGTACCACAAAAGTGGCTACAGATTTACAATGCTAACCAGCATATATACATTTTCTTCTGTCCTCTATGGACAGGGTTAGAGATGTTTTAAACATATAGTTCAAGGGTTTATTGAACAATCAACCACAGAAGGTGATTCGGTGCTTTTAAAATGCTAAGCTAAATTTTCAATTAAATGGTGTCCAGGCTAACAAGCCTACTGGGCTCTACTATGTCTACATCTGAAGCTTTGTAGTGGAGTCTTTCTCCACTTCTTAACATCTTGATTTCCATGATGCAGTTCAGTTTTCTCCTGGTTATAGAGTTGTAATAGCTTGGCGCTTTCCCATGATAATTCCATCCGTGCTTTCCGGGTCCCATTTTAAGTACGAGACGTTGTGTGTGGATCCCATCCCATGTTGGAGTTGGAAATCATGACTTTGTAGATCCATTGGCCAATGAGGCTTGCAGGAAAGAAAACACTGATTATGACTTTGGACTGTCTAATGCAATTATTAGAAACATACAAATTAAATAAATAAATTCACCCAGCTTTCACAGCAGCATATATACAGACCGCAGCCATCACAGCCGCACACTCCCCACCCCCTACACTGCGCCGTGCGCACTTTAGTGTTTCGCTTACCTCGGCCAATGGCCCACTAAATCTTCTGGTTATAACGTAGGGCCTAAATGGTGAGATAAAACAGCAGGCGATCATCTAAATTTATGGTTCTCAAGTATCGTATATTTTCCCCTGGCCGAGAGTAAAGTAAAACACAGCGGGTCTTGGCCAACGGTATATACTGCCTTCAATTTTAGTTACTCTATGCTTGAGTTATTTATCTTAAAAATTTTAACTTTCAAGACTTATCAAGCAATACAGGTGGAAGGGGGAGAGAGGGGAAATCAGGACAAATTCCATTAGCACTCATTACGAAATTTAAATGATGAGAGTGAAGGAAGTTTATTCAGTCAAACAACCTATCAGGCATGAGAGCATGATACACAGGTGGAGGAAGTCACTCCCCAGGTACAAGGTAGAGCATGCCACACAGGTGAAGGAAGTCACTCTCCAGGTATGAGGTAGAGCCTGCCACACAGGTGGAGGAAGTCACTCCCCAGGTACAAGGTAGAGCCTGCCACACAGGTGGAGGAAGTCACTCCCCAGCTACGAGGTAGAGCCTGCCACACAGGTGGAGGAAGTCACTCCCCAGGTACAAGGTAGAGCCTGCCACACAGGTGGAGGAAGTCACTCCCCTGGTACGAGGTAGAGCCTGCCACACAGGTGGAGGAAGTCCCTCCCCAGGTACGAGGTAGAGCCTGCCACACAGGTGGAGGAAGTCACTCCCCCAGGTACGAGGTAGAGCCTGCCACACAGGTGGAGGAAGTCACTCCCCAGGTACAAGGTAGAGCCTGCCACACAGGTGGAGGCAATAACGCACCAGGAACAAGGCATATAGCCCGACACACACACACACAGGTGGAGGAATCACCCGAGGCCAATTAGCCAAGGATAAACTGAAGCATTGTGCGTGGATAAACTAAGTCATTGTTCTTGCGTCTCCAGCTGTTCGTGCCATCAATGGGTTGTTAGGAGCGACAAAGGCAGCATATACGGTGTTCCCTTGTTAGCCAGCCCGTTAACAGCCCCTACCGACTCGACAATACAGGCTTACACCTCGCTACATCGCCACACTCGCTGCTCTAGCCAACTGAATTTTGAATTAAATTACTCTTAAGACGACTTGCTTAAACTCTAGTTAACATTCCACGGTGTGACAATGATAAAATGGCACAACTAACTCAGGAGTCTTCTAAGGTTAATGCTGCTGCCGGTGAGCACGCTGCTTGAAGTGGGCATGCTGCTTGCAGTGAACATGCTGCTGGAAGTGAACATGCCGTTGAAAGTGAACATGCACCTGGCTGGACAGGCTTGGTTTTGTCTAAGTCATGGAGGGTCCGTGACAAGCAACCATGATAGACGAAGACAGAAGAGAGTGATGCGAACAGTGAAACATTTTTTCGATGTGTGTGATCATTGCGAGCCCTTATGTGGACTGAACAGGGCAGGATGTAACCTTTTTTATGAAAATGTTAAATGAGGATGAAAGTCATACCTAAGACTTACATGTTGAGTAAACATTAGTGACAAGTGCCATATTTGTTTAGTGCCAGCATTCTGGTCCATGGTATTTTTATGGTTATGCATGTATTTATACGTCAGCAGTTTATTAATATGTGCATTGTGGGGTATTGGTCAAAACAATTAATACAGATTATGTTAGCCACGCTACGATGCGGATTGAATGCATATCAGGTACAGTTGTTGCGATTCAAGTCAGGAAATTTTGCAAACATTACTGAAATTATGTCTTCATGTATATTGTTAACCCTTACCCGATAATTAACTAACCCGGGCATTATGACGTTGTAGTAGTACATATGTGGTGGCTGCATCCTCCAGATCCTTGCGCTAATGGAACCATTGTAATGACGCATATGGGGATATATGGATGTTTAAGGAGGGGAGTGGTGGTGTAATCCACAAAGTTAGGAGTGAATATTAGCTAGTGAATCAAGCACTACAACACTTAACAAATGATGGGGTGGAAATACATGTTAAGTATTCAGACTGGTCACACATTGAGGTAAGGTCAAAGGGATTAAGACAGCCGTTGCCCACCCAAACGAATATAGCAGCCAAGAGGACAAACGGTGACCTATAGTTCCTGGGAACAAGGAGATTTACAGTTAATCAGATAATACCTTCCTTGGGACGCTGGATGCTACGTTTGAGGCTATGACCGGCTGGAGGGAGTCTCGTGGTAGGAATGGTTGTGGCAAGTTCTCCTTATCTCCGTCTGTGACAGCAACGAAGTCAAACCGACCAAATGTGGGGACCTGATGTGATCTTGTCGAAGGAGTCGATTCTGCAGTGTGTGACTATCCTATGGAAGACTAACCGGGTGTCGAGTGTTGTAGTGATGATCCGGTATTACGGACTGGAGGCGGAAGTTATGAGTTTATGTGGCGACCGCGAAGGTACAGTTGGTTTGTGTATATGAGAAGCAGATTTCACCAGAGAAAGTAAGTTAAGGTGTCAATTATTATCAGAGTATATTTAGGTAATTAAATTGGAAAAGGCCGAAGGCCTTTAACCACCTTCCATATGTCTTTTTTTTCATATTGTTCCTGTATAAACCAAGTTTTACGGTTTAAGGGTCCTGGTGTGGCGAATTACATGGTGGAAGTCACTGTTCTTGAGGCAGAGTTATTGTTGTGTAATCGTTATGTTCGGAATGAACCTGGCTTCAGCGATCACGACAAGGCAAAGGAAGACAGCGATGAGCCAAACCGAACAGTCACGGCGCTAAGGACGAGCCGTCGATGGTACAGGACGAGGCAGTTAGGAGCCAGCCAGGACGACCCAGCGAGGACAAGGCAGCGAGGAGCCAGAAAGGACGAGCCAGCGAGGAGCCAGAAAGGGCGAGCCAGCGAGGAGCCAGCCAGGACGAGCCAGCGAGGAGCCAGAAAGGGCGAGCCAGCGAGGAGCCAGCCAGGACGAGCCAGCGAGGAGCCAGCCAGGACGAGCCAGCGAGGAGCCAGAAAGGGCGAGCCAGCGAGGAGCCAGCCAGGACGAGCCAGCCAGGACAAGGCAGTGAGGAGCCAGAAAGGCGACCCCAGCGAGGAGCCAGCCAGGACGAGCCAGCGAGGAGCCAGCCAGGGCGAGCCAGCGAGGAGCCAGGCAGGATGAGCCAACGAGGAGCCAGCCAGGGCGAGCCAGCAAGGAGAAAGCCAGGACGAGCCAGCGAGGAGCCAGCCAGGACGAGCCAGCAAGGAGCCAGCCAGGGCGAGCCAGCGAGGAGCCAGACAGGAGCGAGCCCAGTCGCCGGCTGGACTACTGATAAATACGGGTGTTTGAACCAGGTTCTCACTTAAGCCCGGCGCGATAGCTCTCCAGCGGCACTTTATTTACTGACGCCTGGATTCCATTGCCACCAAACGCCCTTAATATACACATGAAGACCAAAAAGTAGATATATCTACTCCCCAAGATGCTGAGCCAACAGGCTTATATATATATATATATATATATATATATATATATATATATATATATATATATATATATATATATATATATATATATATATATATATATATATATATATATATATATCTGATAAATGTTTTTTATGCAAATTCTACAATATGTGACATTCATTTTATCCCATGAAAAGACTGGGATATTAATCATTAGGAGACAATGAATCAACCTTCAGATTCCTCCATGTAAAATATTATTAAAGTTTCGCAATGATGATATTTCAGTTCACCGAAGCGGATTTCGCAGGAGAGTAGGAATAAGATAATTGATTATGATTTTATTTAGGCACTCTGAATCAGTGAATGGTCTCTAGCAATGTGATTGAGCACCTAGGACGGGTCTTTAGCAACGTGACTGTGTACCCAGGACCTCTCTCTCTCTCCCTCTCTCTCTCCCCTCTCTCTCACACTCTCTCCCTCCCCTCGCCTTCTTCACTCCCTCCTTCGCGAAGCAGTACACGTGTTGAGGACTAAAACCCAGAGGACAGTGGGCGGTTTCCGACGCCGGCAGTGTGGAAGTATACGGACGAATCGCGGGACAACAGACCCTGAGCTCACCCCCGCAAGCACAACCAGGTGGGTACATCTGCGACGTGGAAGACTGACACTTGTAATGCTATAAACTGAAAAAAAAATCCATTATATAATGTTCATTTAATATAAAATTCCAAGAATCTTGGTGGGTGATCCCATTGACATAATGGCAAGTGGCACTCGTTTCATTTACACCTATAATGACTCAATCATGTTGGGCATGCACCCCACAGGAATCTGGGTGCAAAGTTGTATGAGGCTAGCCTCAAATTTATTGCTTTCAACCTCGTAAAAACAGGCATTCTAGTTTATAGATTTGAGCATTTGATTAAATCTAAATCATTTGATTAATTTAAATGATGGTAAATCGTTGAGCGTCTGCCAGAAGGGAGGGAACTATCAGGAGAAAGCGCCAAGCCATTTCGACTATATAGCTCTTGGAAGGGATCTGGATAAGGATTAGGGATTGGTCTGGGGGGGGGGAAGGAATGGTGCCGAGCCCCCTTAGACGGTCGGGGATTGAACGCCGACCTGTATAGAGCGAGACCTTCGCTTTACCGTCCAGCCCAAGTCTGGCAGGAGACTACGCATGAGTTCCGGTCAGTCAGATGGAGCCGCCACCCCAGGGTAAAATTGCCATGTCTAGTAACTGTGGGGATTTGGACCACTAGTTATTCTTTTTTGTCCTGGCTTGATCAGTAGTGACTTGGAGTCCCAAGTAAAATAAATTCAAAGAGATAGCTCATGAATTTGGATTCTGGGCTTATCGAAACAACGAAAGATCCAAAAGTGGGTCAGGTGTGGCCATCTAATCGAGGAATGACCACTACATCCTTGGCAAGGAACATTCCTAGGAGAGTATGGTCTATTGAGAGCTGTGGGGTATACTCATGGCATTGACGAATATCTAGACTAGTTAGGGTACTTTTTAGCCATTGATATTTCATCAACCTATTCTCCTTAAATATAGTACTTACAGGAAATTATTTAGTCTTAAGTACCAATATGTAGTGATGAACCACCACTTTTGAACAAATAATTTTAAAGAGTCCGGAAAACTTAAGCTAAAAAAATAAATGTTCCATGACCTAGTAGAGAACATACGTATTATATTAGGGCTAAGATAGCTTGTATTAGGCCTAGAATAGCTATGAGAGGTTATGTTATTTCTCGTATTTATGTTCCTGTTGATAAATTTTCCGTTTTGTCCAAATTCAATAATACAACAGTCAACTTTCTGGTGGGCCATTACTGCATATTGGTACTTTCGAACAAATAGTTAATATTAGTACTTTCAATTTAGAAAGAGGATGCTTACTATTTTAATTATGTAAGTACTTACTTACTTACTTCTTCTCATCATCATATTGAGAAGAAGAATGTCTTTCCCTTTCATCGTATTTAATATATTTTTGGTTTTACTGATCTTTATATTACAATATATTAGAATATTAATATTTGTTACATCTTTAAATTTATACAATGCCTAATATTTTATATTTTACAGATGTTAATGTTAATTTTAAACACAAATAATTAACTTTATGTTCCCCCTTGTCAATGACCACATGCTGCTGCTGTTGTTGTTATAGCCAATGACAATAATTAAAAAAAAAATATCTGAAACACCCACGACAATTTTACAAAAAAAACTAGGTTCGTTACTCCTGCAGTGATAACACGAAGCAGGAGGACCCTTTATGCGAACCATCTAGTGCGCTTACTTCACCATTTCTCTAATAGCATGTTAATTAAATGGGAATGAGCTATGGAGCATAAGCTTTATGACACGTGAAGTGTCATATGATTTGCATACAATTTGGTTTAATTATAATTTAGACACTGGTAGTGGTGATGAGGAGGAAATGAGAGCCACCAGAATACGTGAGAACGAAGGAATGTGGGAGAATAATAACGAGATGAGATAATGCAGGTTTCGGTTAAGTATTCGTTTAAAACGAGACACCAGACCAGACCCTTTAAGTGTCCCTCTTAGCGAGACACCAGACCTCTTTTAAGCGTTCACACAGCGAGACACCAGACCTTTTAGCATTCACACAGCGAGACATCAGACCTCTTTAAGCGTTCACACAGCGAGACACCAGACCTCCGTTAAGCGTTCACACAGCGAGACACCAGACCTCCGTTAAGCGTCCACACAGCGAGACACCAGACCTCCGTTAAGCGTCCACACAGCGAGACACCAGACCTCCGTTAAGCGTCCACACAGCGAGACACCAGACCTCCGTTAAGCGTCCACACAGCGAGACACCAGACCACCGTTAAGCGTCCACACAGCGAGACACCAGACCACCGTTAAGCGTCCACACAGCGAGACACCAGACCACCGTTAAGCGTCCACACAGCGAGACACCAGACCTCCGTTAAGTGTTCACATAGCAAGACACCCTCACGCCTTACCCTTCCACTTTTACCGGGAAGCGACGAAGGAAGAAATACTGAACGGTTTCTGGCTCTTGTCAGTGCTTTTCAAAGACAAATGTTCCCCTCAGAAAGGTTTTAATACCCTCGCACGAGCGCCATCTGGTAGCCACTTTACGCTGGAGGCGGGCCGCTGCGGCTGCTGCTGCTGGTGCTGCCGCTGCTGCTGTTGCTGCCGCTGCTGCTACTGCTGTTGCTGCTGCTGCTGCTGTTGCTGCTGCTGCTACTGTTGTTACTGTTGTTACTGTTGCTGCTGCTGCTGGTGTTGTTGTTGTTGTTGTTGTTGCTGCTGCTGCCGCTGGTGCTGATGTGGTTGCTGCTGTAGTTGTAACTGCTGCTACTGGTTCTGTAACTGTTGTTTTTGCTGGTGTTGATGCTGCTTCTGCTGCCGCTGCTGTTGTTGCTGATTGTACTGTTGTTGCTGCTGCTGCTGCTGCTGTTGCTGCTGCGTTGCTGCTGCTGCTGCTGCTGCTGCACTAGGTTTATTGGCCCCCTCACTATATCCGTTATTGTTGGTCTGCTTTTGACACCTTAAAAAGTAATATTTATCGAATATCAACTTTGGACATGACGTTAAATATATTACTTATTACAGAATTTTATTTTAATTGACGTTTAAACATATTATTTATTACGTAAAGGATTGTGATTGGCATGTTGACTATTTATTGCGTATTCTCTATTTGATTGGCGTTGTTAGGCAATGGTATAACGGATTAATGTGATTGGTTCATGTGTGAAACTAACAGATGGACAACGGGAACACGGATTGTCGACCCGATTCTACCCCTCAGCAGGGATCAAATAGGTCACCGATCATTTCATATTCGGCCGTATTGAACTACAAGTAATTGGTGACCTGGATGTAGAGAGATTGGCGGGTCGTGTGTTCCTGGGTAAGCAATCAGGAAGGGTTTAATATGTGCTGCGGGAAGAGAAAATTAAAGTATACTAACATCGTATGCCCAAAGAGTGCTCTAAGCCTGCTAACATCGTATGCCTAAGCGTGTTCTAAACCTGCTAACATCGTATGCCCTAAGCGTGCTCTAAGCCTGCTAACATCATATACCCAAAGCGTGCTCTAAGCCTGCTAACATCGTATGCCCTAAGCGTGCTCTAAGCCTGCTAACATCATATACCCAAAGCGTGCTCTAAGCTGCTAACATCGTATGCCCTAAGCGTGCTCTAAGCCTGCTAACATCATATGCCCAAAGCGTGCTCAAAGCCTGCTAACATCGTAGGCCCAAAGCGTGTTCTAAGCCTGCTAATATCGTAGGCCCTAAGCGTTCTCTAAGCATACTAACATCGTATGCATCTCCTGTGTGTGGTACATTAGATCTCCAGAGTCGAGCTTCAGGCCAGTGGCTCTTAAACTTATATTACGATTACAGACCTCCGACTGACTATCTTAATTGTGTCAATACCCTCTTCGCCACACTGCTGGCCTCACCACCTTCCTCGCCCGCCTGATTTGGTACCAGTGTTACTTCTTAAGATGAAAATACATTGGACTTGATAATGGTCCAGGACGGACCCAAGAGAAGGGAACTATCAGGGGGGAAAGCGCCAAGCCATCACCACTATATAGCATAGGAAGGGGTCAAGATAAGGATTTGGGATGGGACGGGGGGAAGGAATGGTACCCAACCACTGGACGGTCGGGGATTGAATGCCGACCTGCATGAAACGAGTCCGTCGTTCTACCGTCTGACCCAAGTGGTTCGAAACGTCGTCGTTTCTTCATCTTCTATTGTGTGTTTGATCATCAAGAACAAAATAACTTTGTTTTATTTTACATAATGATGGCTGGGAACCAACATCCAGTAATCTAACACCTTATTCTTAAATTGTTCAGAGACAGACACCCATTCCCACAGTATTTGTTCCTTTTCTCCAAAGGGGCATTCATACCCAGTTTATCAACGGCTCTAGAGGGTACCATCTTCATTGTACACCTCATTCCTTCTTGGAGCGTGCCTTAGTCCTCCACTTGCCTCCGGGGCTTAACCTCATCTGTTTGCCTAAGATGCTGACTCTCGAAAAGATTTCGAAAGTTTTCTTCTCTGGCAGCTTTCTCATCTCAAGATCGCCATTTCAAACTTTTTTAGTTTACCTCTTATATTCCTTTTATATATATATATATATATATATATCTATATATATATATATATATATATATAATATATAGATAATTATTATAGTATATCTATATATATTCTCTAGTATATTATATATGTGTAAACTACGTGAGCCAGAACTCCTTTTTGGCCTAGTAATGCAAGGCCGATTTGCCTAATCAGCCCAGTTTTCCTGAATTTATATATTTTCTCTAATTTTTTTCTTATGAAAAGATAAAGCTACCCATTTCCATATGTATAGGTCAATTTTTTTATCCTTGAGTTAAATTAACGTAGATATATGACCGAACCTAAACCAAAACACCATACCTAACCTAACACATAAGCCTATCTTTATAGGTTAGGTTAGGTGTAGTAACCGAAAAAGTTAGGGTTATGTTAGTTAGGTAGTTAGTTAGTCACCATCAAAACAATAATTCATGAAAACTATATGAGCACTATTAGGCAAATCGGGCCTTGATAGTAGGCTGCAAGTGGCTTTCTGGCTACTAGTACGCATTAACATATTTATATCATAAGATATATTATATATATATATATAGATATAATCATAATAAAAATATTGTGGAGGGTACCAACTCTGGTGCCATGTGGGGGACCCATAGCCTCGAAAAAAATAAAAGTAATTCAGGGGACCTAGTGGTTTTCTCAACTGAACCATAATTATTTTTCTAATACTAATATATATATATATAATATACTATATATTATATATATAATATTTATTAAAAATGTCACTATGGCCGTAAACTCAGTTGTCTCATGTGAATACCGTTTTGTGCTTTAGTGTGACTATATCGCCTCCTGTTTTTCACAATTAAAGATACAAACATATCACTAAGGTTATCTAGTATGAGCTAGCTTGCAATTCCAATTTCTTCTCCTCCTCCTCTCCTCAATCTCTCTCTCTCGTCCTCTCTCCTCATGTCCTTCCTCTTTTCTCTTCTCCTCCTCCATCCTCGTTCTCATCTCCCTCTGTCGGCATCCCCGCCTCTCTCATCAGTCGCCTCACTGACTGCACGACGTCTGAACTCCTCGTCATCTCCTCAGATCCCTCGTATCATCCGCTCCGACTGCAAGGGACTGCTAGTACAGGCTCGTAATCCTCGTCTGCGGTCCCGAGTGCGGAGGCACGATTATTTCTCTCTCACTTCTCTCTCTCCTTTGTCTCGTAGCGCTCCGGCACGTCACTGTTCACACTTACGCTTCTCTCTCTCTCTCTCTCAGAACGTTTAATATAAACGGCCACAAACCACACAACATAACCATAAGGTTGTTTTGAATATTGTTACTTATGATGATGAGCGCTGTAACAACTTATAATCTGTGACGAACAACTGAGTGTCTGAGGTTAATCATACAGCTTTTTGAAAAGCTTTATGATAAACCAAACCTCAGTTGCGATTTCAACTTGTCGCAATATGAACGAGTCCAACTTAGGGAAGGGCATGGTGATCGACCCGGAACTCCTTGACAATCCCCAATCAAAAGCTACCCATAAAAGTGACCGTTTGGCTAACCGTAAGCATTTGGCCTCAAAGCCATTGACTGGAAAGCATTCTTTGTATAGATATTCTGAATGGTGCTTTGTATCATTTGCTTCGGACCTCTTACAAGATCGTCGTCATAATACGTCTTAGTTCTGGGGATATACAGATACACTGACTTAAAGTCACATGTCACAACATAGTGAATGAAATAACTTATTCACGAGGAAGTTATATCTGCACAATATACAATGCATATTATAGGAATTCATATTAAATACGTTTCAGGTATACTATGAAATAAACGTTGCAATACGTCATGGGGTATACTATAAATATGTTCTAGAATACTATGTAGCAGAAGAGGTGTGAAGTTAATTGTATTAACATCTATAAAGTAAAATAACGGATTAATTACTTTTATTGTCGATTAAGAAACTTTCATTTTCATATGACAATAGTAGAGCAGTGTTTAACGAGTCCCTCATACTGTTCAACTAGATTAGTTGTTTATCCGTATTCATTATAGTCTCTTGTTCTCATGAATGCCATCCAATAACGCCATCCTATCCCCACCCATCCAGGACCCCCCCCTCCACCACCCACAATTTCCACCACGTAGCCCCCCCCCCACCTTACGTCACAGACTTCCCTCCTCTCTCCGACGTCACAGACGCAACAGACATGGTCTTTCTCTCTAGTTTGCTCTAGACGCCTGACCTTCCCCCTCCCATCACCACACACACACCACACCACGCACACACACACTTACCACGGAACACCACACACAAAACCACACGACACACACACACTCCACACACACACACACACACACACACACACACCCATTACACCACCCCATCCCTGTCCAGCCCCCTAAGTAACCCTCTAGTGGCACCCCTCCACCCACCAACCCCACCACCACTCCTCCCACTCACACCCCCATCCTCCCAATCACCCCCTTCCCACAGGACCTCCCTTCTCCCCCATCCCCCAGTCCTCCCTTCCCCACATGACCCTCCCGCTCCCACCCCCAAGCCTCCGTCCCTTACCTCCCCCTACTCCCTCCCCAAGCCCCTCCCACCGATTCCTCCACGTCTCCCCGTACCAGATCCTCCCAGCTCCCACTCACCCCAGATTCCACAGGTCCCCCCCAAAGGAGAAGCAAAAGAGAGTCGTTTCAGGGTGATGTACTCGAACATAGATGGGATCACAAGCAAGAAAGTGAACTAAAGGGAAAGAGCACACAGAGTGAAACCAGATGTAATTGGACTCACTAAATAAACTCCTCTGGAATCATAACGAATGCCGTGTTTCCCCAGGAGTACACAGTAAGAAGGAATGAGAGGGAAGGTATGGAGGAGGCGGAGTGGCCCTACATGAGAAAGGAATGAGTTTTAAGAGATGGTATCCCGGGCTGTGAGGGTTCAGAGACTAATCACGCACCATGACAATGGGAGGACCAAGAATAGTAGCATCAGAATAATACACCCTCCAATAAAGACAGAAGACCCAGTCAAGAGTATGAAAACAACAACATTGCAGTTAACACAATAATTGAGAGGGCAGCCTCTGCTGCCTGTAGAAATAGATCCACATGCTCATCATGGGGGACTTCAATCACGAGGATGACTGGGAGAACAAGGAACCGCATGGAGGCGAGGATTCGGGAGAGCCAAACTATTGGAGGTAGTGACTACAAACTCTTTAATCCAGCTGTCAGAGAACCCACAGATGAGAGAAATACGAACCACGTGACTTGACCTAGTCTTCACTCTGAATGCTCTGACATAAGAGAAATCGGTTTTGAGGCCCCATATGAATGAGCGACCACAGTGTACTGGTGTTTGAGTACCTGATTGTAAGAGGTTATTGAACTCGAGGAGGGATACCGAAAACAAAAGTTGGTCATACCGGGGGGAAAGGGAAACTATGCGGAGGAAAGTATAAAATTACTAACAGATATAGAATGGGAAACAGAGTCTCAGGGGAAAGACGCCCAGACATGATGGAACTACATCATCAGCAGAATTGCTAAGGACGCAGCAAACAAGTTGTCCCAGTCCAAAATGAAACACGATGTAAATTAAATCATGAGAAACTCCAGGGTTTAATCAGAGATGCTAGTAGTAGCAGCAAAGTAAAAGGGCCAGGAGAAACATATAGAATCAGAACACATGAGAGAGCAGGGAATAAGATACTCAGAGTGCCAGGAATGAATAGGTAAGATGAAAAGAGAGTAAAAGATATACGAAAATGACATCGCAAGCAAGCGCAAAGACTCGAGCCTGATGTATTGCTGTGCATATGCCTACATTCAGGTAGAAGAAACAACATATAAGGAACAGGTATGAAATGAATGATAGTGGGCAATGGGTCACGACAAACGACAGGAAGTGTGTGAGGAACTGATATAAGAAATCCAGGCAGTTCTTCACCTTTGAGCCAAGATAATTCCAGAGATAGAGAGGGAATAGCTTAACCAAGACCACTGGAAGAGTTTGATGATTACCAGCGGGGAAAGTAGGACTGTTTACTAGAGTTGGATGTGACACAAGGCTCTAGGCCCAGATGGAATCTCCCCTTGGATACTAAAGGAAGTGAGCAAAAGACTGATGCCTAACACTCTACATAGTGTAGTAACAATTAATGGCAACAGGGGGAACGGGCCAGAATTGGTAAAGCGCTAACGTAGTCCCGTATACAAGAAGATGGATAGACCAGGAGGCACTGAACTACAGGCCAGTGTCCCTAACCTGCATACCATGCAGCTGATGGAAAAGATTGTGCGAAAAATCTAGTGGAACATCTAGAGCGAGAAGACCTTTGGTAACACAGCATCAACATGGGTTCAGGATGGCAAGTCTGCCCCTCAAGGTTACTTAAATTCTACGACAGGCACAAAAATGAGACAAGAAAGAGAAGGGTGTGCAGACTAGTGCATATTTTTTTTATTGTCACAAAGTCTTTATACAAGTACCACACAAGATGATAGTGAAAATCTAGAGAGCAGGCTGGAGTGAAAGGGATGTACTCCACTTGGATAACATGAGTACCTAGCAACAGGAGACAACCGGCAGTGAGGATGAGGTGGCTCAGATGGCGAGACTTTACAAGTTGGAGTTCCCCTCAGAAGGTGGTCAGCCTTGGACCTAACTGTTTCTGAATATGTTAATGATCTCCCAGAGGAGTATAGACTCGTTTCTCTCAATTGGCTGAGACTGCCAAAATTTTAGAGGAGGATTGAAACCAAAGGATGATAGTAGGAGGCTACACTGAATCCTAGAAGACTGGAGTGAATGGTCCAAAAAAATGCTGTTTGAAGTTCAACCCGAGTAAATGGCAAGTAATGAAACTAGGAGCGAAACTGGACAGGCCGGAACAATGATACATAATACGAGATGAAGTACTTAATGTACGGACAGAGAACTGATCTGGAGTTGACTATCATCAACTTGTCTCCAAAAGCCCACATAAAAAGATAACGTCTGCGGCATATGCTTGGCTGGCTAACATCAGAACAATGTTCAGGAACCTGTGTAAGGAATCATTTCAGAAGCTTGTACACCACTATGTAAGACCTATCCTGGAAGTTGCGGCAGTGCATGGGCTCCGTTACTTGCCCAATGCACAGAGTGACGAAGTCTGGAAAAAGGTTCCAAAGGTATCCATTAGACTAGTGTCCCAGAGCTGAGAGGCATGATTTACGAGGAAAGGCTGCGGGATAATGCTGCAAGGCAACTTCGACACGGAAGATGAAGAAGTCAAGGGGAGCACGAATCACAAACCTACAAGAAAATCCTCACGGATCGACCGGGTAAAGAAGGAAAACTATTCAACACTGGTGTAACGCGAAGAAGGGGACACAGATGAAAACTGATTACCCATCATGAAGCCACTAGGGACTTGTAGAACAACTTTTTTAGGTCAGAAGTAGTTAAGGATGGAATGGGGCGTCAGTCTGCCTGTACCTTGGTGTGGTGGAGGTTGAATCCATACACAGTTTAAATGTAGAAATGATTAGAGCCCAGTTAGGCTCACAGGAAATCTGTACTACACCAGTTGACAGTTTGAGACGGAGGGAACACACCAACGAGCAAAAGCTCACCCTCCGGCAAAGCACAAATATGGTGAGTACAAATAGAAGTGATGTATACACTACACACATAGCACACGTAGCATGGTGGGCTCAGTGTGTAGCTGTGTGGCGACATGCACGGATAGTGCGGGACTCGGCAATCAGTGGTGGCGTGGTGTCTGTGATTCCAACGGCGACAGGGGAGAGGTAACAATTGGTTGAGAATTTTTTTTCACCCCTGAAATGCCACCTGGTTACCTACACAGTAAATAAGGTACCGGGGGAGTGAGACACAGTGCTATACGGGGCCGAATGCTTCCTGTGGTGGTATAGTGGACGGGGGAGGGGGGGGAAGGGGGGGCAATAATAGTAAGTAGTCAGTTAGTAACGCAGTTTGAGCTGATGTAACAGTTGAGAGGCGGTGGCCGACAAAGAGCGCAGCAGCTGCATCCACCCCCGCAAGCAGCAACGTAGGTGAATACACACATACAACACACTCATGCAACACAGTTAATCAAGTGCACTCTACAAATGCCCTGGCCCATTATTGCCTCACAACCTCTGCTCCCCCAGCAAATCATTCACTGGGTAAAGTTCACCACGAGGTGGGTGGGGGACTATTTAGATATTTCTATGGGTTTATATGGTAGTAGTATATGTATATATGTATACTATAGATTAGTTCCTTCTCTATATCTCTCACCTACTATCTCTATATTATATTAGATATATATATCGTATAATATATATCTATAGTAGGTATATATATTATATAGTAGTATTTATATATTATTCTGTAGGCTTTCCTACTGTTAGTT
>WNGS01165339.1:3312325-3324977 GCA_020271785.1 Procambarus virginalis
CACTGTCGTACCCTGAGACCTCTTGTTGACCTCAGTGTGTTCTGACCTCCTCTCGTCGACGTGTGAGTATACTCTCGACACTCGTGTATTCTCGAAAGTATATTCATTGTCGTGTAACAATATTTTTGTCGTCATGGGTGGCGTGCTCGCTGTGGCCGGCAGGGCAGGGTATGCTCAGGGGATGGCAGGTATACTCTGGGGATATACTCCGTCAGTAGCAGGCGTGACAAGAGCAGCCGAAGCCATACTGTCCAACAATGCCCCATTGTGCGGTGTTTGCTCCTCCACAACGAGCGCTGGCGGCAGCGACTCGCTTCATTGTAACAACGGCAGTAAACGAGTAGTGGTCGTCCGCCTGGGTGGTTGACTGCTTTATGCTCCCCCGCCCCCTCCAACTCCCCCTTAACACCCATCACACCACGAAGGAAATTATTATATGTATATATATATATATATATATATATATATATATATATATATATATATATATATACATATATATATGTATATATATATATATATATATATATATATATATATATATATATATATATATATATATATATATATGACCGAAAAAGTAAGATTAATAATTCTAACACGAATTTTTTCAATATTTCTTATCTTTCTTTTCACTGTCGATGGTAATTGAAAAATAAATTTTCCAAAATTCATTTTTATTTTTAGTCTGGCGCGACACTTGAACGCGTTTCGTAATAATTTACAACATTTTCAAAGACTTTAGTTTACACACACTCCTTTACACAAAGGTGGTATTTGAGCGGAATTCTGTGTTACGTTTCACTTATGAGATGGAGAAGGATGGAAAGCTGCCCTTTCTAGGTGTAACAGTCATGGAAAGGAGTGGAGGTTTCCACACTGCAGTCTACACTAAGGAAACAAACATAGGAATGTGCCTCAATGCCAACAGTGACTGCCCAGACAGGTACAAGAGGAGTGTCGTTAACGCTTATGTCGACTGTGCTCTCAGCCACAGCTCAGGATGGAAGCAAGTCGATGAAGAACTCTGTAGGGTAATGCAGGTCCTAGTCAACAACGGCTTCTCCAATGGTTTCGTTGAAGACATCATAAGAAGGAAAGTGAAATGCCATGCAACCTCTGAAGAGATAACTAACACAACACCTGTACCCCCTATTAGACTATTTTACAGGAACTTCTTTTCCACAGCTCATGAAACGGAGGAAAGGGTCCTGAAAGATATTGTTAATAGAGATGCTATCCCTACAGACAAAAATCAGAAGATACAACTGACGATTTACTATAAAACCAAAAAAACGGCCAACCTACTCATGAGAAACTCTTCAGACACAAAGCAGAACGCTTTAAAAGAGACCAATGTCGTCTATGCCTTCAAATGCCCTCTTGGGGACTGTAAGCCTCAAAAAACTCAGTATATAGGCAAGACAACAACATCTCTTTCTAGACGATTAACGATGTATAAGCAACAGGGCTCCATTAAGGAACATATAATCTCTTCCCACAACCAGACCATCACCAGAGAAGTCTTAACAAAAAACACGGAAATCATCGATAGATACAGCGGTAGCAGGCGGCCTGATATCTGCGAGGCACTACACATTAAGAAGTCAACACCAGCAATCAACAGCCAATTAATGCACAACTATATTCTACCCACTTCAAGACTTCCGCACCAATATAGAAGCATTAAGAAATATGGGCCAATAGGCCCTCTGCAGTTACTTCCATTCTTCCCTTTAATTTACCCAATTAATACCCATTGTTTCATATTCTGTCTTGTGTTGAAAGTTTTGTTCACCTCATCCAAAACTGTTGTAACATATCACCTCACCCAAAATGCGGGTATAAAATGAAAGCTATATAAATCATAGCATAGTAGAACTCTGTTTAGTGTTTGCAGGTTATAGTTGTGTGTGTGTAAATTAAAGTCTTTGAAAATGTAATAAGTTATCACGAAACGCGTTCGAGTGTCGCGTCAGACTAGAAATAAAAATGAATTTTGGAGAAATGATTTTTCAGTTACCATCAACAGTGAAAAGAAACATAAGAAATATTGAGAAAATTTGTGTTAGAATTATTAATCTTACTTTTTCGGTCATATTTAATAATATATGTCTACAGGAAAGACTGCAACCAAAATATACTATATATATATATATATATATATATATATATATATATATATATATATATATATATATATATATATATATATATATATATATATATATGGTAATTTTGGAGTATTTCACCTCTAAAGATCACCACCTCCCAAGGGCAGCTAGATTCAAACCCTAGCCAGCACAGGGGTCTTTTAGGAGTCTGAGCTGTGGTGCAGTGGGTTAAAGGCATACCAGTTATGCCAGTTGCTGTAAGGCTTCTGTGCTGGCTAGGGTTCGAATCTCCTGGTGGGAAAGTGTTCTAAGGTTGTATAATCTCTCTTGCGTGTTTAAGCAAGTTGTGCATTAAGCATAGGCACAGAGTTCTCCCATATTAACAGGAATTTGATGAACGAACGTGAGTAATCCCTCACTATGCTCTAGCTGCCCTTGGGAGGTGGTGATCTTTAGAGGTGAAATACTCCAAAATTACCATCTCTTTTAGGGGTCTGAACTGTGGTGCAGTGGGTTAAAGGCGTACCAGTTATGCCAGTTGCTGTAAGGCTTCTGTGCTGGCTAGGGTTCGAATCTCCTGGTGGGAAAGTGTTCTAAGGTTGTATAATCTCTCTTGCGTGTTTAAGCAAATTGTGCATATATATATATATATATATATATATATATATATATATATATATATATATATATATATATATATATATATATATATATATATATATATATATTGTGTGTGTGTGTTTGTGTGTACACTCACCTAGTTGTACTCACTTAGTTGTGCTTGCGGGGTTGAGCTCTGGCTCTTTGGTCCCGCCTCTTAAATGTCAATCAACTGGTGTACAGATTCCTGAGCCTACTGGGCTCTATCATATCTACATTTGAAACTGTGTATGGAGTAAGCCTCCACCACATCACTGCCTAATGCATTCCATCTGTTAACTACTCTGACACTGGAAAAGTTCTTTCTAACATCCCTGTGGCTCATTTGGGTACTCAATCTCCACCTGTGTCCCCTTGTTCGTGTACCACCCATGTTAAAAAGTTTTTCCTTATCTACCCCCTGTCAATTCATCTGAGAATTTTGAAGGTAGTGATCATGTCTGCCCTTACTCATCTGTCTTCCAGTGTCATGAGGTGCATCTCATGCAGCCTCTCCTCGTAGCCTTTGCCTCTTCGTTCTGGGACTAGCCTAGTGGCATACCGTTGAACGTTTTCCAGCTTCGTCTTATGCTTGACAAGGTACGGGCTCCATGCCGGGGCCGCATACTCCAGAATTGGTCTTACATATGTGGCATACAAGGTTCTGAATGATTCCTTACACTGGTTCCTGAAGGTTGTTATGATGTTAGCCAGCCTCGCATATGCCGCAGATGTAATATCTTTATGTGGGCTTCAGGAGACAGGTTTGGTGTGATATCAACTCTTAGATCTTTCTCTGTGTCCATTTCATGAAGTACTTCATCTCAAATTCGGTATCCTGTGTCTGGCCTCCTGTTTCCTCCGCCTTGTTTCATACCTTACATTTACTCGGGTGTTAACTTTAGTAGCCATTTGTTGGACCATTCATTCAGTCTGTCTTGGTCATATTGTATCCTCTTACTATGTTCGTCTGTTTTAATCCTCCTCATAATTTTTGCATCATCAGCAAACGATGAGAGGAACGATTCTATACCCTGGGAGATCATATCATATATCAGAAAACAGTATAGGTCCAGGACTGAACCCTGCGGGACTCCACTGGTGACGTCTCGCCAATCTGAGACCTCACTCTCACAGTGACTCGTGTCTTCTGTTACTTAGGTACTCACTTATCTAATGGAGTACCTCCCTTTCATTCCTGCCTGCATCTCCATTTTTTTTCACTAGCCTCTTGTGAGGTACGGTGCAATGGTTTTCTGGCAGTCCAGAAAATATGCAGTTTGCCCACCCTCTCTTTCGTGCCTGATTTTTTTTGCCTGGTCTTAGAATTCAATTAATCCTGTGAGGCAGGACTGCTATCTCTGAATCCATGTTGATGCTGTGTTGCAAAGGTCTTTCGCTCCAGATGTTCCACTAGCTATTTTCGCACAATTTCTTCCATAAGCTTGCATAGAATGCAGTTAGGGACACTGGCCTGTAGCTCAGTGCCTTCTATCTATCCCTCTTCTCGTATATCGGGACTACATTAGTCGTCTTCCAATTTTTGGCAGTTCCCCTGTTACCAGTGATTTGTTATACTCAATGGAGTGGAAGGCACAATGCTTCTTTTCCTTCCTTTAGTATCCATGGGGAGATTCCATCTGGGCCTATAGCCTTTGTCACATCCAACTCTAGCAAAAGCTTCCTCACCTCCCCCCTGGTAATCTCAACTCTATAGTGGTTCCTGGTTAACTATTCCCTCTCTTATCTCTTGTGATTTCTTCACAAAAAATACACAATGAGTGATATATCGATGAGAAAATCATTTTGGGGTTATGAGATATCTGGAACCGGCGTTCAGGTGATTCCCAGACATCTCTCTGAACCTACTCAGCCACCATTGGACACAAGGATATGAACCCGGAGCTCTATTGAATTCAATGGGCGGTTCTGGACGCCCGGAGTGCTGCCCAGACAGGATTAACAATAGGTCTACATTCTGGCCTGCGGGTAAGGGTGTAAGCACCGTTTAACACGGTTAACAAGGGAACTATATCGACTCTCCCCAGGATGCCACACTGCAGTATAGTTGCCTAAATACTTCCTGGGTACCTATTTGATTCTAGGTGAACAGATGTATTAGGTGGCAGGAAACGTGCCTAGACATTTCTGTCTTGCACGGAATCGAATCCGGGTGATCCCGGATTGTGTGTCGAGAACGAAGCCCACTGTGAGAGAACGGTAATGTTTACATCCTTAGCATGTAAATCTTAATGATTCATAACTACTTCCTAGTACCTGTGAGCAAATAGTTCATCGTTAATGTGGAATTTTGTATCCTACAAGAACTGTGTACACATGCTTACATGGCTGTACATGTTACTGTGTCCACATATATGTCACTTTACACTGTGCCTGTACACTTTGTGCACACAAAACCTGCCATTAAAAACCGGAGACACACAAAAAAAGAACAAAACCCCCCAAAAAAAACATATACATCAAAGTATTTTACTTCTCGCCTGGCCTGAGTTTCCCGTCACCTGTCACCCCCTTCCCCTCCCCCTCTCCCATTCCCTTCCCCTTCCCCTGTTCCCCTCCCCCTCATCTGCCTCCCCTTCCCCTCCCCTCACACTCAAACAAAACCCGTCCCTTCACCCCTCACCTTTCGCCCCCCCCCCTCCAACCCTCTGTCAACGCTGCCTGTTAGGTTTTGTCCTCCCCCGCTGTCAACCTCTGTCAGTAACTGTCACATACAGCCATTCACTTCCTGGCATGGTTCCTGTACCGACGCCGACCGCTGTCATCTTTTGTCACCTCGCTTCACCTGCACCAGCGTCTCCCAGCACCTTCTGCTCCCCTGGGACCATGGAGCTGTCTGAGGCGTCCCTGGACCATGGGGCTGTCTGAGGCGTCCCTGAGACCATGGAACTGTCTGAGGGCGTCCCTGACCATGAACTGTCTGAGGGCGTCCCTGAGACCATGGAACTGTCTGAGGGCGTCCCTGGGACCATGGGCTGTCTGAGGGCGTCCCTGGGACCATGGAGCTGTCTGAGGGCGTCCCTGGGACCATGGGCTGTCTGAGGGCGTCCCTAGGACCATGGGGCTGTCTGAGGGCGTCCCTGAGACCATGAACTGTCTGAGGGCGTCCCTGGACCATGGAACTGTCTGAGGGCGTCCCTGGGACCATGGGGCTGTCTGAGGGCGTCCCTGGACCATGGAGCTGTCTGAGGGCGTCCCTGGACCATGGGGCTGTCTGAGGGCGTCCCTGACCATGGGGCTGTCTGAGGGCGTCCCTGAGACCATGGAACTGTCTGAGGGCGTCCCTGAGACCATGGAGCTGTCTGAGGGCGTCCCTGGGACCATGGGGCTGTCTGAGGGCGTCCCTGGGACCATGGAGCTGTCTGAGGGCGTCCCTGGACCATGGGGCTGTCTGAGGCGTCCCTGAGACCATGGAACTGTCTGAGGGCGTCCCTGAGACCATGGAACTGTCTGAGGGCGTCCCTGAGACCATGGGGCTGTCTGAGGGCGTCCCTGGGACCATGACTGTCTGAGGGCGTCCCTGGGACCATGGGGCTGTCTGAGGGCGTCCCTGGGACCATGGGGCTGTCTGAGGGCGTCCCTGAGACCATGGAACTGTCTGAGGGCGTCCCTGAGACCATGAAACTGTCTGAGGGCGTCCCTGGGACCATGGGGCTGTCTGGGGGCGTCCCTGGGACCATGCAGCTGTCTGAGGGCGTCCCTGGGACCATGGGCTGTCTGAGGGCGTCCCTGAGACCATGGAACTGTCTGAGGGCGTCCCTGAGACCATGGAACTGTCTGAGGGCGTCCCTGGGACCATGGGCTGTCTGAGGGCTTCCCTGAGACCATGGAACTGTCTGAAGGCGTCCCTGGGACCATGGGGCTGTCTGAGGCGTCCCTGAGACCATGGAACTGTCTGAGGGCGTCCCTGGGACATGGGGCTGTCTGAGGGCGTCCCTGGGACCATGGAGCTGTCTGAGGGCGTCCCTGGGACCATGGAGCTGTCTGAGGGCGTCCCTGGGACCATGGAGCTGTCTGAGGGCGTCCCTGGGACCATGGAACTGTCTGAGGGCGTCCCTGGGACCATGGGGCTGTCTGAGGGCGTCCCTGGGACCATGGAGCTGTCTGAGGGCGTCCCTGGGACCATGGAGCTGTCTGAGGGCGTCCCTGGGACCATGGAGCTGTCTGAGGGCGTCCCTGGGACCATGGAGCTGTCTGAGGGCGTCTCTGGGACCATCGAGCTGTTTGAGGGCATCCCTGGGACCATGGGGCTGTCTGAGGGCGTCCCTGGGACCATGGAGCTGTCTGAGGGCATCCCTGGGACCATGGATCTGTCTGAGGGCGTCCCTGGGACCATGGGGCTGTCTGAGGGCGTCCCTGGGACCATAGGGCTGTCTGAGGGCGTCCCTGGGACCATGGAACTGTCTGAGGGCGTCCCTGAGATCATGGGGCTGTCTAAGGGCATCCCTGGGACCATGGAGCTGTCCGAGAGCGTCCCTGGGACCATGGAGCTGTTCAAGGGCGTCCCTGGGACCATGGAGCTGTCCGAGGGCGTCCCTGGGACCATGGAGCTGTTCAAGGGCGTCCTTGGGAACATGGAGCTATCTGAGGGCGTTCCTGGGACCATGGAACTGTCTGAGGGCGTCCCTGAGACCATGGAGCTGTCTGAGGGCGTCCCTGAGACCATGAAGCTGTTCGAGGGCGTCCCTGAGACCATGGAGCGTTTCGAGGGCGTCCCTGAGACCCTGGAGTGGTCTGAGGGCGTCCCTGGGAACATGGAGCTGTCTGCGGGCGTCCCTGAGACCATGGAGCTGTACGAGGGCGTCCCTGAGACCATGGAGCTGTCTGAGGGCGTCCCTGAGACCATGAAGCTGTCTGAGGGCGTCCCTGAGACCATGGAGCCGGTCGGCCGAGCGGACAGCACGCTGGACTTGTGATCCTGTGGTCCCGGGTTCAATCCCAGGCGCCGGCGAGAAACAATGGGCAGAGTTTCTTTCGCCCTATGCCCCTGTTACCTAGCAGTAAATTAGGTACCTGGGTGTTAGTCAGCTGTCACGGGCTGCTTCCTGGGGGTGAGGCCTGGTCGAGGACCGAACCGCGAGGACACTAAAAAGCCCCGAAATCATCTCAAGATAACCTCAAGATAAGATGGAGCTGTCTGAGGGCGTCCCTCTTCCCTATTTGGGGGGTTCCTTGAGACCTGTGGCCAGATTCACGAAGCAGTTACGCAAGTACTTACGAACGTGTTCATCTTTCCTCTATCTCTGACGGCTTTGTTTACATTTATTAAACAGTTTATAAACATGAAAGAGTCACAATCAACTGTTGTTATTGTTATAAATAGCTTCCTGGTGCTTTGGAGCTCATTAACTGTTTAATAATTGTAAACAAAGCCGTCAATGATTGAGGAAAGATTTACACGTTCGTCAGTACTTGCGTAACTGCTTCGTAAATCTGGCCCCAGGTCTGCGTAAAGGCTTCCAAGAGGGCCACTGGAGTGCATGAGATATTCCCCTAGACCAGGGAGCTCTATATAGAGGCTTGGCAGAGACCAGAAGAGCTGCGTGCAGGTCTCTGCCTCCTCCCGCGGCTTCAGGAGAAAAGCCCTCGGTGTTTACCGCCGGTGTTTAAGACCACTTTAAGCTTCTCTACCACCATGAAATTTTGATGAGTGGGACGGCGCTGGGGGGTATAATCTTAGCCTCAAACAGTGGAGTACTGAACGACGCCGAGACACACACACACACACACACACACGCACACACACACACACACACACACACACACACACACACGCACACACACACACACAGAAACTTGTGTAAGGAATCTTTCAGAACATTATATACCACATATGTCAGACCAATCCTGGAGTATGCGGCTCCAGCATGGAGTCCCTATCTAGTCAAGCATAAGACTAAACTGGACAAGGTTCAAAGGTTGCCACCAGACTAGTACCCGAGCTGAGAGGTATGAGCTACGAGAGCGACTGCAGGAGTTAAACCTCACTTCGTTGGAAGACAGAAGAGTTAGGGGGGACATGATCACCACATTCAAGATTCTCAGGGGAATCGACAGGGTTGATAAAGACAGGCTGTTTAACACAAGGGGCACATGCACTAGGGGACACAGGTGGAAACTGAGTGCCCAAATGAGCCACAGAGATATTAGAAAGAACTTTTTTAGTGTCAGAGTGGTTGACAAATGGAATGCATTAGGAAGCGATGTGGTGGAGGCTGACTCCATACACAGTTTCAAGTGTAGATATGATAGAGCCCATTAAACTCAGGAAACTGTACACCTGTTGATTGACGG
Source organism: Procambarus virginalis (assembly GCA_020271785.1). NCBI lineage: Eukaryota > Metazoa > Arthropoda > Malacostraca > Decapoda > Cambaridae > Procambarus > Procambarus virginalis. The sequence continues at coordinate 3,321,394 of WNGS01165339.1, forward strand.
TTGAGAGGCGGGACCAAAGAGCCAGAGCTCAACCCCCGCAAGCACAACTAGGTGAGTACAACTAGGTGAGTACACACACACACCACACACACACACACACACAAACATTGATGGGATTACCAATAAAGCAAGTGAACTGGCAGAAAGGGCGCAAGAAGAAAACCCTGATGTAATAGGCCTAACGGAAACAAAATTGTCAGGAGTCATAACAGATGCTGTGTTTCCAAAGGACTACTATATAGTAAGGATAGAGATGGAAAGGAGAGGAGGTGGAGGAGTGGCCCTGCTGATAAGGAAGGACTGGAGTTTTGATGAGATGGAAATTCCAAGCTGTGACGGATTCAGAGATTACATAACAGGAACTATAACAATGGGTGGACCTAAGATAATAGTGGCAGTCATTTACAACCCTCCCTTAAGTGACAGAAGACCTAGACGTAAGTTTGATAGGAACAATATGGCAACCATTAATATAATAGAGAGAGCAGCTTCAGTTGCCTGCAGGAATGGCTCAAGACTCTTAATCACGGGCGATTTCAACCATGGAAAGACAGAATGGGAAAATGGGGACCCACATGGTGGTGCAGATACGTGGAGAGCTAAACTCTTGGAAGTGGCAACAAGGAATTTTCTGAGCCAGCATGTCAAGGAACCCACAAGAGTGAGAGGCAATGAGGAACCAGCTAGACTCGACTTGATATTCACCCTGAATGAGTCAGAAATAAGGGAACTCAAAGTTGAAGCCCCCATAGGAATGAGTGACCACAGTGTACTGACCTTTGAGTACTTGGTGGTGACTTGGATAGGTGACATACTAAACATAATAGTTTCCCTTGAAAAGTTTCATAGAAAACACCGACCTTACCTAACCTACTTAGTTTGTTAAAATAAGCATCTTATAGCTTCGTAATTACAATTGTTACTTAACCTATTATTGGTATAGGTTAGGTAATAATTGTAATTACGAAGCAATAAGATGCTTATCTTAACATACTAAGTAGGTTAGGTAAGTTCGGTGTTTTCTATGAAACTTTTCAAGGGAAACTATTGTGATAAGTATGTCACCTATGCACATATTTATTAGGTCAATATTGACTATACGAATTTGCGAGGACGGGTTGCTTCCCAACACTCTTTGTCATGTGAATGTGTGTACTCACCTAATTTTACTCACCTAATTGTGCTTGCGGAGGTTGAGCTCTGGCTCTTTGGACCCGCCTTTCAACCTTCAATCGACAGGTGTTCAGGTTCCTGAGTTGCAGCCTCGGGTGCTAGCCCACTACCTGCTAGCCTCGAGTGGTAGCCCACTGCCTGCTAGCCTCGGGTGCTAGCCCACTGCCTGCTAGCCTCGAGTGGTAGCCCACTACCTGCTAGTCTCGGGTACTAGCCCACTGCCTGCTAGCCTCGAGTGGTAGCCCACTACCTGCTAGCCTCGGGTACTAGCCCACTACCTGCTAGCCTCGGGTATTAGCCCACTGCCTGCTAGTCTCGGGTGCTAGCCCACTACCTGCTAGCCTCGAGTGGTAGCCCATTACCTGCTAGCCTCGAGTGGTAGCCCACTGCCTGCTAGCCTCGGGTGCTAGCCCACTACCTGCTAGCCTCGGGTATTAGCCCACTGCCTGCTAGTCTCGGGTGCTAGCCCACTACCTGCTAGCCTCGGGTACTAGCCCACTACCTGCTAGCCTCGGTACTAGCCCACTACCTGCTAGCCTCGGGTACTAGCCCATTACCTGCTAGCCTCGAGTGGTAGCCCACTGCCTGCTAGCCTCGGGTATTAGCCCACTACCTGCTAGCCTCGAGTGGTAGCTCACTACCTGCTAGCCTCGGGTACTAGCCCACTGCCTGCTAGCCTCGGGTATTAGCCCATTACCTGCTAGCCTCGAGTGGTAGCCCACTGCCTGCTAGCCTCGGGTATTAGCCCATTACCTGCTAGCCTCGAGTGGTAGCCCACTGCCTGCTAGCCTCGGGTATTAGCCCATTACCTGCTAGCCTCGAGTGGTAGCTCACTACCTGCTAGCCTCGGGTATTAGCCCACTACCTGCTAGCCTCGAGTGGTAGCCCACTACCTGCTAGCCTCGAGTGGTAGCCCACTGCCTGCTAGCCTCGAGTGGTAGCCCACTACCTGCTAGCCTCGAGTGGTAGCCCACTACCTGCTAGCCTCGAGTGCTAGCCCACTACCTGCTAGCCTCGGGTACTAGCCCACTACCTGCTAGCCTCGGGTGCTAGCCCACTACCTGCTAGCCTCGGGTATTAGCCCACTACCTGCTAGCCTCGAGTGCTAGCCCACTACCTGCTAGCCTCGAGTGGTAGCCCACTGCCTGCTAGCCTCGAGTGGTAGCTCACTACCTGCTAGCCTCGGGTGCTAGCCCACTACCTGCTAGCCTCGAGTGGTAGCCCACTGCCTGCTAGCCTCGAGTGGTAGCCCACTACCTGCTAGCCTCGGGTATTAGCCCACTACCTGCTAGCCTCGAGAGGTAGCCCACTGCCTGCTAGCCTCGGGTATTAGCCCACTACCTGCTAGCCTCGAGTGCTAGCCCACTACCTGCTAGCCTCGGGTACTAGCCCACTACCTGCTAGCCTCGGGTGCTAGCCCACTACCTGCTAGCCTCGGGTACTAGCCCACTACCTGCTAGCCTCGGGTACTAGCCCATTACCTGCTAGCCTCGGGTACTAGCCCACTACCTGCTAGCCTCGAGTGGTAGCCCACTACCTGCTAGCCTCGAGTGGTAGCCCACTACCTGCTAGCCTCGGGTACTAGCCCACTACCTGCTAGCCTCGGGTACTAGCCCATTACCTGCTAGCCTCGGGTACTAGCCCACTACCTGCTAGCCTCGGGTACTAGCCCACTACCTGCTAGCCTCGAGTGGTAGCCCACTGCCTGCTAGCCTCGAGTGGTAGCCCACTGCCTGCTAGCCTCGAGTGGTAGCCCACTACCTGCTAGCCTCGAGTGGTAGCCCACTGCCTGCTAGCCTCGGGTACTAGCCCACTACCTGCTAGCCTCGGGTGCTAGCCCACTACCTGCTAGCCTCGGGTACTAGCCCACTACCTGCTAGCCTCGGGTACTAGCCCACTACCTGCTAGCCTCGGGTATTAGCCCACTACCTGCTAGCCTCGAGTGGTAGCCCACTACCTGCTAGCCTCGAGTGGTAGCCCACTGCCTGCTAGCCTCGGGTGCTAGCCCACTACCTGCTAGCCTCGGGTACTAGCACACTACCTGCTAGCCTCGGGTACTAGCCCACTACCTGCTAGCCTCGAGTGGTAGCCCACTACCTGCTAGCCTCGAGTGGTAGCCCACTACCTGCTAGCCTCGAGCATATCCGGCACTTGTCTGTCCCCGAGCCGGCTAGGTCCGGGTCACGTCGTCAGCCTGGCACCTGCGAGCCAGCAAGACCAGTTAATTGAATTGTTTACCGTCTCGTCTGCCTGACATGGTAAGGAATCTTGTCTTCCGTCCACCTCGTTCACCTGCTGACGCTCTGTCTCTTCTGATCTACATCCTCTTTATTTCTTAGGGGGATTTACGGCGTTATAAAAGAACACTCGAAGATTTAATATTAATATAAATGTCTTTTAAACGATGTGTT
>WNGS01165339.1:3368208-3376333 GCA_020271785.1 Procambarus virginalis
AGAACTTGATCACCACTACAATTTTGTCCCCATTGCTTCTGAGACACTCGGCGCCTGGGGTAAAAGTGCTACCAGTTTTTTGAAGGAACTGGGTTCTAGGCTCATTGAAACAACAAGGGACCCTAGAGCTGCCAGCTTTCTTTTCCAGCGCCTCAGCGTGGCGATACAGAGGGAAATGCGCACTGCATCCAGGGTTCCTGCCCGCCATCTGAGGAGCTGGAGGAACTCGACACCTATGATAACCATCTTTGTAACCTATATGTAACTCCTTTTTTGTAACACAGTTCAAATAAAGCAAATATATATGTGTACATATATATAATATATATATATATATATATATATATAGTTGTACCTAGTAGCCAGAACGCACTTCTTGGCCTACTATGCAAGGCCAGATTTGCCTAATAAGCCAAGTTTACGTGAATGTCAATATTTTTCTATTTTTTTATGAAATGATAAAGCTATCCATTTCATTATATACGAGTTAATTTTTTTAAATTTGAGTTACAACTAACGGAGATATATGACCGAACCAAACTTAACCTAACCTAAACTAACATAACTAAATAAATATTTATGTTATTAATATAATATAATAAAAATATTTAAAATAAACGAACTGGAAACATTTTATTGAAAATAAAGAAAATCACTCCCCCTATTAAGGAAATCAGGCCTTGCATAGTAGGCCGAGAAGTGCATTCTGGCTACTAGGTACGACATTTATATATATGTATATATATATTTATATATATATTTATATATATATATATATATATATATATATATATATATATATATATATATATATATATATATATATATATATAATGAATAAATTCCATTCATTCGTTATATAATACTCTTATATAACCCTAGCTGATTATCTATTATCATATGTAAAACACGTGGAATTTATAGGATTCGTGAGTCCACGATAGCTGTAGTTGGATTACTCTTGCCCACAGTGGCTGGCCTGAGCGTAGTAGTAGGCATTCATCAGTCTCTTTAGACTATTGAGTTACTCTCTGGTTGTCGATCTGGAGTGCCCTCCCCAGGGCGCAAAGTCAGGGTAGGTTGATATGGAGGAGAAGCTGTTACCCAAGTAGCAGGGATCCCCCTTCTCCACGGCGCCGAAAGTCTCCAATGGAAAGGCAAACGCCAATACGATTGGTTCCAGCGCCGTCGCAGGAACTGTGAGCTCCGGAGTTGACCTCGAAATTGGTGAAAGACGGCAAGAACGACCCCAGCCTCCTGAAGCAGAGCCTGGGGGCCGCACGAGCCCCAGGAGGTGGACGTCCCGGTCCCGCACCTACGGGTTCCACACAGAGATCGTCACAGCCCTCTTTCACCCGAGACCGGCTTCCTTCAAAACTAAACAGAAGGAAGAGGGATAATTATATATAATTATCCCTCTTTGATAATAATTGCTGTATTTAATAGTTATCACTCTTTCTTCTGCTTGGTCTTGAAGGAAGCCGGCCTCGGGCCTGAGAGCGTAAGTACACGATAATAACGGTAAACCGATAGGACATCAAGCTGTCATGGTCAGGCTGTCATGGTCAGGCTGTCATGGTCAGGCTGTCCTTATCCACTGCCACCTCTTTGGTCACATCATCCCTGATGGTGCTGTAAAAATCTGACTTTTTACTTTATTAATTGTAGTGTTCTACAAGGCTGTGTTCTGTCACATGCTGTATTCTCTTTGTTAATAAAATATAAAATAAATTCACTCATTCTTGTGATGACTCCACTTAGCACCTTTATTGATGCACCAGCCTTCTTATACTTCAGCCATGGGCCTCATACTGTAGTTATGGTCCTTGTACACTAACCCTGGTCCTCATACTCCACCTACGGTCCTCGTACTGGCTGTTGCCTCTTTGAATTTATGTTCTCTTATGTTTACGTTAAATTACACTGATTTTTTGCGAACTTGAAATTTGTTCAATATAATTCCAGCAACACACTTATTGTCAGGAGTATTAAAACAAACTCTCATCGACTTCAATATTTTGAACTCTTGTCTGGAATCTCAAGTTCTCTGTCAATATTCCAGGCTTCGCAATCACATTCAATCTGTCCTGGAAGCCTTACTTCTCAACAATTGCTAAGAGAATTGCTATTCTCTTCAGGCCCGGAAAACCATTCTTATCATTTATATTAGCTCATCAGAGAGCTGCACTCACAAGTAGATGTAGGTAATCATCTACCAATCTACCTTTCCAAGAGTATTGCCCTCAGTCTTAGAGGTATCTCTCCAGGAATCTATTTGACCCACGAAAGTTACTGCTCTTGTATTGTTGCTTCATATATTGCTTCGTGATTTTCGAACTGTTGCTTCCTGATATTCGAACTGATGCCTCGTGATGTTCGAACTGTTGCTTCGTCTCGCAGTTTGTCATTGTAAATCAAAGTCAATATATATTGTCTCATTCCCAACAGAGTGTCCGAAATAGTATGTATTATTAACGAAACGTGAATGTTGCTGACTGTTACCACCCTGGGTTCTTAGTGGAAACCAGAGGTCAAACTGAGTTACAAATAATCTTATGAGAAGGATAGTTAGTTAACAAAACGTTTATACTTGGAACGTTTCATACCTTTGTTCACGTCTTCCTTGCCAGACGTAAGACTAATCTTGTCTATCGAATCACGAATCTCACATAGCATTAAGACTCTGTGGTTGTTGATCATTAAATATAATATTGAACAAGTTATCAGCTATGTTTAGAAATGATTAAACTAACTAGTAAAGAATGTCTGAGTAAACTTGGAATGATGGCTGCTGTACGATCAGCTGAGTATACGGCCGGCAGCGATCAGAGTAAGAGGTAGCAGGGCTCTTGGTCGGTCTTCTCTGGTTTTGGCTGTACTTGTGGCAACATCTTCCCTGTGTGGCTCTGTCTCCATCCTCCTCCTCCTTCTCCCTTTCCCTTACCTTAGTCCACAGTGATTCTCTAAGTATAACCCTGTGTACCAGTCCCTGACAAAAGTTGTAGTCATTGATTAGTCTAAGCCAGTGTTTTGGCATCACTAAATGAATAGAGTACCTCGTGGGTCTTTAGATACCCTAGCTGCTCGAAGCCTTCAAGTGCTTCTCTTCAAGTAGACTTTACCCTAGTTTTGTCCAAGTGGAAGCCTTGTATCCTGCCTATATGGACCAAGGTAGTAAACGTAAGATAGTGTGGTAAAGTGTTGTTGTTATAGTAATGTATATGGGGGGTTTGTTAGAGGGTTAATAAATAAGTACTATTAAAGGAGTATCCATTCTTCCTGTGAAGTGGAGCAGTGATCAACCGCTAGACTGACGTATTTATTTTAAAGCCAATAACTTAATACAGTTTTATGTTCTTATTGGGGGCCGGGCCTATCTAATCTCCACTGATTTTAGGAACTCCTAGGGTTTTCCCTTAGGCCCTCTCAATACCACCTTCCCATAACAAGCAACATTTTCTTAACACTGATGATGGAAACTTTTTCGATACATTTGTGTGACTTTTATCACATAATGAAGCTGAAAACACGTCTTGCAGACCAACGAGATTTGTAAAAATTCAAATATAGATAGATTTTGGGCAAAATAATTCAATTAATACTTTTGCTTTAGAATCACTAGAAAATGCCTGAAGATCTTCATTTAGCAGTATTGAAATGTATGAAAATGTCCCAATAATAAGGATTTCCACTGGCAGCACTACACTAGAAAATGTGATGTTATTCTTTGTGCTAATTGACATAGTGACTGTTGTGAGCCTCTTGTTGAATCACTTGTGATACAGAGGAATATCGATGTACTCACCTATTTGTGCTTGCCTGGGTTGAGCTTCGGCTCTTTGGTAAATGTGTAAATGTATTTGTGCAAATGATTATATATATATATATATATATATATATATATATATATATATATATATATATATATATATATATATATGATTGATTGGGATTCTGATTGATCAACTATATAAAACAAAATTGTTATATTGGAAGACATCGTAATAATCTATGCAAAGTTTCCTTGTCCATATTAGTAAATTTAATTGCATTTCGTATGAATCTGACCTTGCCCTGTGCAGCCGGGCACAACAGAAAATGCTGTTTACAATCTTGTAAATTAAAACCGCTGCTGTGTGTGTAATGCAGCAGGTTGTAGCTTCTTGAAAGATGTGATTATTCACAATTAACACCTGAAACATTCCTAGTTATAAGTATAATTCTCTGTCGCGTAGGGCGGTAAGTATGAGCAGAATCCTCACTGTCCTTTGAGATTGAATGAGTAGCGTCCTCACTGCAATAAGACTTAACTAGATTAATCCAGTTATGTAAAATTTAATATAAATTCTGTAAATAATGATGTTGCAATGAAGTAATACAAATTTCAAGATCCCCTTGTGGAATATATCATTACCTTTCAATTTAATAAACTCAATATAGTTTTAATTCAATAAAACCTTCCAGGGAGATCTGTTCCGAACTTTGACTTTTTGAATTTAAACCTTAGTTTTTTTCTTTGTTTAAGTATTTTGCATTGAGTAATTTTCCAATTTCAATACCACAGTTCTTAAATTAAATATAATTCAAAAGACTGTTGTGTCTGTTACTACCTCCTGTTGGCGCGGTACTGTTGGTTGGTCTCTTGGTACTCTTGCCCACCGTGACTGGCTTTGTGAAGTGAAACATAGCCATTTTGTGTCTGCGTAATGCAATATTCGCTGGGTGTTGACCTTGTGTTCTAGTGCGTCTCTGTCCTTCCCTCTAGTGCATCCTAGTACGTCTCAGCCCTGCCTTCTAGTGTGTACTAGTGCGTCTGCGCCCTTTCATCTAGAGCATATCTTACCTACCCTCTAGTGCAGTTAGATTTTCCAAAACTTCCTGTTGATGTCTGCGAATCTGTGTGTGTGTGTGTGTGTGTGTGTGTGTGTGTGTGTGTGTATATATATATATATATATATATATATATATATATATATATATATAATATATATATATATATATATATATATATATATTATTTTATTTTAACTTCAGGTAGATAAAACTGTTACCAAAAATCTAGCTACTCTTTAGGCCTTGAAAATATATTTGTTTACGCAGCATCAATTTTCACTTAGTGCAGCGGATCTGCCATCTCATCGACCCCCTTCACATCCGGATCTGTAGACCGTATAATCTTTACCCCACAAACATCCCTTCCAATCCCACATCTCTCCGCTGCAGCGAGTTTCGGCCAGTTGTTCTGTCCAATTCTGTCTCATTCTGGAAAATATTCCGGTCTGCTCGTATATCCGAGCTTTTTACGCTCGACCTTTATTTACATAGATGTTTGTTGTTGTTTCCAGAGTATTACTGCTTTTGTTGTGTTTGTCATTGTCGTTTTTGTCGTAGCTGCAGCAAGATTTGACCCCTCGTTGCCGCCGGCCTCAGCTACTTAGTGGAAAGAGGGCGGTATGTTGGCCCCCATGGGGGGAGGTGCAGTTAATGAGGAGAGGGAATGAACGAACGGTTGGGGGAAGGAGAGACGAAGGCGGAGGATGGAGAGGGAAGGAGGAAAAGGCGAGGATGGAGAAAGTGGAGGTAAAGGGAAGGATGGAGGGAGGAAAGTCTGATGACTAGAGAGAGAGAACTGACAGTAAAACGAAGAGAGGAGTGTCTAGTAAGGAAGAGAAAACAGGAAGAATTGAGGAAAAGGATGAGTGAGGGGAACAGATAAATGTGAGTGGAAGTTTTCCCGAGTGATTATAGGACAAAAAATGGGGGAAAGCGGGTCACCACCTCCAGGTTGACGCAGTGTTTACGGCTAGGTATAACGTCGTATTTGCTATGGTCCGAGACGTGGTTGCTTACCATGGGTCGTACCAAGTGTTGAAGAGTGACGGTGAAAGTGTGTTTGGGGGAGAGAGTGTTAGCCTGTTGAAGGGAGTGCTGGTGTAAGGCTGTTGGAGGACCGTGAGTGATGGTGTAAGTTCTGCTACTCAGATGGGCAGGTAAGAGCTTCCGCCACGCCCACGCACCTCCAGACAGAGGAGTGTAGGGAGAGAGAGAGAGGTGCTGCCCGAGCCTCGCCGGGGTTTGGCCCTCGGGTCCCCGGTGGGATATTTCCAATCTTTAGATCCTTACGTTATAATACCATTACACCCTGACGGCGTTCTGGTTGACTGGATGACGGCCTACTTGGCTCAGTTCTGGTTGACTGGCTTCCTAGCTTCCTGACTTCACTATGGTTGACTGCTTGCCTGGCTCCACTATGGTTGACTGCTTGCCTGGTTCCACTATGGTTGACTGCCTGCCTGGCTCCACTATGGTTGACTGCCTGCCTGGCTCCACTATGGTTGACTGCTTGCCTTATACTGAGTTGGTGGAGTTTACAACCTGACGTTATAGTGGCCACGAGCTGCTCCTTCCCGATGCTACACTATAGTACTGCCCTGTTGTAGTGCTTGTAGTACAGTACTGCCCTGCTGTTGTGCTTGTAGTACAGTACTGCCCTGTTGTAGTGCTTGTAGTACAGTACTGCCCTGTTGTAGTGCTTGTAGTACAGTACTGCCCTGTTGTAGGGCTTGTAGTACAGTACTGCCCTGTTGTAGTGCTGAAATTGAAATTGAAATTGAAATAAGTTTATTGATGTAAAATACACACAAAGGGATGAGGTAGCTCAAGCTATTCTCACCCCGTTCAGTACATCGTGTTAATACATACATATACACACATCACAAACAATAATCATATTACCAAACATTCTGAGAGATAAACATATACATTTCCTCCTTCACGAGAAGTATGATATCAGACGTACACAAATACTTTTATGACCTAGGTATACTGTATAGACAATTTGCAAGAGACATGCAGTTAATTCAACAAAATATTACAGTCTTGGTGCAAAATTCTTATATCTCTCAAGAATTTCATCAACCTTTCCGTTGTGACACATCCAGGCTATTTGTTCAGGAACAGTCCTTATCTCAGTGTTTCTATATACATTAATCAACGGACAATCAAGAACATAATGGGCAAGGGTGTGAGACCTTAACATACCACATAGTTTACACTTCGTGTCATTATCATGAACACCTATCCCATATTCCCAGTAATATTTGTACCCAAGCCTGAGCCGCATGTACACAGAGTCACTCCAAGCATTTCTCCTTTTACCATAAGTGAAATGGGTGTTTTGACTCACATACATGTAGTGTTGCATGGTTTGACTTCTCTCATGCATTAGATCTCTCCTCTCCGCTCCTGACTGTGCCTGAATATTTCTGATTTTGCTTCGAATTTGTCTCATTGTGAATTCACATTCAATGTCAACTTGTGTTTTGATGTGGCACGTTTGGCCAAGTCATCCGCCACCTCGTTGAGCACTATTCCAACATGAGATGGAATCCACATGAATTTCACACTATGTCCTTTCAGCTGTATCTCAGTTATCTTCTCTTACAATCCTCAACTATGGAGACGAAGACTGGGTTTCGACTGTTTAAGGACTCAAGTGCTCCTCGGCTATCGACAAATACAAAAACATTTTTTGTCATGACGTACTTCCTCCAAACACGCCAGAATGGCCTGCAGTTCAGCTTGTGTGGATGATATATAATTACTAAGCCGGAGTTCAATTATCCTGTCCACAGTCCCAAACTCCGTATAATCCCTTATTAGGACACTACACCCTGCCCTGCCATCCTCCGCCACCGACCGTCACAATATACATGTAAACTGTGTCTCTTGGTAACCGAGATATCATGCTTCCATACAAACACCGTAATTGTCCCGGTTCATGATGAATCTTTTTCACCTTGAGGGGTACAATTTCGACGTCTATTTTCTGTACTTTCCATGGAGCAGACATATTACACTGTCGAGAGGGTTTACAGCAGTCAAGTACATCGTATTCCCTGAGGTCATGAGCTAATCCCCTCGTGTAGCGTGTCTCCCTCAGTTTCCTGGAAGTGTGTACGACTCACTCAGGCAGGTCTGAACGCTCTCAAACAGCTTATCCCCTCCTTTCTCCGCATGAAACGAATAGATACTCTAGTGTTAATGTCACGGACTCTATCACACACACTGTAAATTTAATTCCATCTCATTATTTCAATCATTGCATTTCTTTGACATCCAAGAT
>WNGS01165339.1:3385961-3395961 GCA_020271785.1 Procambarus virginalis
TGGCAACAAGTCGACGAAGCACCATCACTGGGAGCGACGCCAAAAACGGCAAAACAAATATCAACACTACCAACATCTGCAGCACCACAAACAGCACCAGCTGTAGCAACCACCGGCAGTTGGAGCGACCAGCATCACCAGCTGTAGCAACCACCGGCAGTTGGAGCGACCAGCAGCACCAGCTGTAGCAACTAGCAGCAGCTGGAGCAACTAGCAGGAGCAGAATTAGGAGGAGGAGGAGGTGGAAGAGAGAGGAACTGGAGAGTTAATGCTTGCTGTTCCAGGTATCTGAGGTGGCAGCCGGCGGTGAGAAGCGAGGCTCGCTATATTGGACTGCCACCACCACTTGCGACCGTCAGTGAACTCTGGCCCAGTCAGAGAACCACCACCCCAACCACCATCACCACCCCCCTGCCACAACCTCCCCACCACCCCCTGCCACAACCACCCCACCACCCCCTGCCACAACCAACCCACCACCCCCTGCCACAACCTCCCCACCACCCCCTGCCACAACCACCCCACCACCCCCTGCCACAACCAACCCACCACCCCCTGCCACAACCTCCCCACCACCCCCTGCCACAACCACCCCCACCACCCCCTGCCACAACCACCCCCACCACCCCCTGCCACAACCACCCCCACCACCCCCTGAAACAACCACCCCCCACCCCCTACCACAACCACCACAACCACCCCACCACCCCCTGAAACAACCACCCCCACCACCACCTGCAGGAACCACAACCACCGACAACAATCTCCTGCATTATCCACCTCGACTAACTGCTACCACCACCCTAGCAGCCAGCAAAATCACCAATATAATCTCCAACAATCAACCCAATTTTCTTTGCCTTAATCATAACCATTAGCTGATAAAATCATCAGCCTGATCTGTTGACCTCTGCCCTGGGTGATCTTTTTCTCAAATCTTACGTCAAGAATCCTAGCAGCAAAGACGAAACATACTCATCATTTCACCTACTGCACGATGTATCCTCTGAGATCTGCAAAGCGAGGTTTAAGATTTCACAGTGAAGGCTGGAATAGATTTCTCTGTAAGTGAAGTCATTTAAAGTGGATATGGTTCACCAAGCATCACCATGACCTCCACTAATAAATAAGACACCACCAGTAGGGAACGTGAGCTGGGATTAGAACGTCGTGAGACAGGTTAGTTTTACCCTAGTGAAGGTTAGTTTTACCAGAGTGACAGATCCCAACCACCTCCACCACTAGCAGATAACCTCTGCTACTAGCACCTGTCCAAACCACCACTATCACCTTTAACACTATCACCTAACGACCTTGGCAAACGCCTAATTAAACCACCATCCCCACCCGCTAACTAGGGACTAAGTTAACCCATCCATCAAGTGTATATAGACAGCAGTACTACTATTTAACCTGCTAGTAAAAGAAAAGACGAGAAACCAAGTAGCTAGCAAACCAACCAAGTAACTAGCAAAGTAACCAACCAACCAACCCAGGAAGTTTGCCAGCCAACAACCCAACCAACCTACCTAGTAGCTAGCTAGCCAGCCAACTAGCTAACTAGGCAGCCAACCAACCAACCAACCAGCTGACTAGGCAACCAACCAACCAACCAACCAGCTAACAAGGCAACCAACCAACCAGCCAACCAACTAGCTAACTGGGCAGCCAACCAACCAACCAGCTAACTAGGCAGCCAACCAACCAACCAACCAACTAGCTAACTAGGCAGCCAACCAACCAACCAACTAGCTAACTAGGCAGCTAACCAACCAACCAACCAGCTAACTAGGCAGCCAACCAACCAACCAGCTAACTAGGCAGCCAACCAACCAACCAGCTAACTAGGCAGCTAACCAACCAACCAACCAGCTAACTAGGCAGCCAACCAACCAACCAACCAGCTGACTAGGCAACCAACCAACCAACCAACCAGCTAACTAGGCAACCAACCAACCAACCAACCAACTAGCTAACTAGGCAGCCAACCAACCAACCAGCTAACTAGGCAGCCAACCAACAACCAACCAACTAGCTAACTAGGCAGCCAACCAACCAACCAACTAGCTAACTAGGCAGCTAACCAACCAACCAACCAGCTAACTAGGCAGCCAACCAACCAACCAGCTAACTAGGCAGCCAACCAACCAACCAGCTAACTAGGCAGCCAACCAACCAACCAACCAGCTAACTAGGCAGCCAACCAACCAACCAACTAGGCAGCCAGCCAACCAACCAACCAGCTAACTAGCCAGCCAACCAACCAACTAGCAAACTAGGCAGCCAGTGAAAACCTACCAACGTGTTAGGTAGCTGGCAAGCAGCCATCTGGTCAGCCATCCGTTATCCTGCAAGTATCCAGGAGAGGCCCCTGGCCAGCCTCCCTGGCAGCTGGCCGCCGCCACTTGAAATGTAGCCAGTATAAATTAGAGTAGATGTGTAATTCAACATATTAGAGTACGGCTGCTAGGCGAGGTCATGCGTCTCTTGGGGGGCACTATTACCAAGTGTTCTCAGCCCGTGCTGGGAGTGGCGATCTGTGAGATGAAGATGGGGGATGATACATGGATGAGAGGTGAGATAATATTGTCAAGACAAGAGATCAAGCTGATCTCTTGTCTTGAGATTTGGCCGCCAGTACCCTCTTTCATCATCACCAGAACTTGTATCATCAGCCGCTACTCTAGCGTTCACAGCATCATCAGTACCACCAAAATCTTCAGCGGCAGCATCACGACCACCGTCGTCAGCAGTAGAAGGAATGAAGGAACTGACGCGGAGAGCAGCCTGAGGGAGCGAGTTATTAGGGGGAAGTACGATTGATTGATGAAGATTAAGCCACCCAAAAGGTGGCACGGGCATGAATAGCATGAAAGTAGTGGCCCTTTTGAGCCATTACCAGTATCAAGAGATGATACTGGAGATCTATGGAGGCGCGACTGCACCCTGCGTGACGGGAGATGTCTCCCGAGGGGAAGTACGAAGCGATTACGACTATATAGCCTTCGGAAGGGGTTAGGATAAGGATTTGGGATGGGACGGCCCAACCACTTGGACGGCTAGGTAAGTGGCTAAGTGGCATGGACGACTGTCGTAGACAGTCCCAAGCCACTTGTAAGAATGCCATCGCATCGTCGTGTCGACCCTCAAGGAGCACCCAACTCACATCTCTTACCCAAGAGATTGTGTGTGAGTGTCCCAAGTCGAAACAACTTCAGAGTGACACATATACCAACGTTCATCACTAAGTAACTATCCTCGCGGATTGGTCAATCCCTCGAGTGTCAGGAACAGCGTACATATTATTAACAAACCTCCGTTGCCACTGATAGCAGGTTGTGCAACATTGCTTTGATGTTAGTGTGTATAGCCTGCCTTATTCGTGCGTTAACAGTAATTGTTGTTGGGTACGTGCCCAACAGGACCCGGTTTGGGTTAGTAGAAAATAAATGAGTGCCACTTGGCACGGTATCAAAGAGACACCCCTCCTTCCAGGGCGATTATTAGAATAACATATTCACTGAACTTAGATTCTTTATTTTCTTTCTGTTTTTATGTTGGTATAAAGTAATGTAAAACCTTTTCTGGGACGTCTGCAAAATTATAAAAATATCTTATCATACGTTTCCTGTAAAAGTTCGAAATATGACTTCATACTTTCCTCACCCCCCCCCCCCTCTCCCTTCTCTCATGCCCAACACGTTAAGTGTAGACATGATAGAGCCCAGTAGATCAGTAACTGGAGCCAGATTCACGAAAGTACTTACGCAAGCACTTACGAACGTGTACATCTTTCTCAATCTTTGACGGCTGTGGTTACATTTATAAACAATTTACAAGCATGAGAACGTCCCATTCAACTGTTGTTATTGTTTATAAACAGCCTCTGGTGCTTTGGAGTCATTAACTGTTAATAATTGGAAACAAAGCCGCCAAAGATTGAGAAAAGATGTACAGGTTCGTAAGTGTTTGCGTAAGTGCTTTCGTGAATCTGGCCCCTGAACACCAGTTGATTGACAGTTGAGAGGCGGGACCAAACAGCCAGAGCTCAACCCCCGCAAGCAAAAAATAGGTGAATACACACACACCCAGGAAGCAACCCGTAGCACCTGTCTAACTCCCAAGTACCTATTTACAGCTAGGTAACAGGCCCATCAGGGTGAAGGAAACTCTGCCCATTTGAGGAGGGGGTGAAAGGGAGAGGGCAGGGAGGGGGGGGGGGGAGAAGGGGTGGTTCCAACTCGGCTTTTAGAGTGTGGTGTGACAGCCCGCATGAGTACGTACAGCGGGGCGGAACTGATCTCCTGGAGATCCTCCTCCACCTCTTTGGTCTTCATCTCTCAGAGAGAGAGAGAGAGAGAGAGAGAGGAGGAGAGAGAGAGAGAGAGAGAGAGAGAGAGAGAGAGAGTAACGATGCCAAATACCTGCTCATAACTGGTATTCATTTAGGAGTATCAGTGCAATTTCTAATGATCGTGTTAATACACACTATTACATACGGTGTGGGATTAACATTGTTCATAATTGTTCTTCGGTTGTTCCATTCAAATAGTTCTACTTGGAGCCAATTCGGTGAAACAGGAGCACCAAAAGACACAATTAAGCTCGTAGCTAATTCCTCATTTGCGATTAAAGCGACAAGAGTGAGCTAAATCTCCCACAACCATTCCACTGACTTTTTGTTATTAATTGTAGGTTGGCAAGTCCGGCTCTCTCCCTCCGTCCTGTCTCTCCCTCCGTCCAGTCTCTCTCTCCCTCCGTCCAGTCTCTCTCTCTCTCTCTCTCCTCCGTCCAGTCTCTCTCTCTCTCCGTCCAGTCTCTCTCTCCCTCCGTCCAGTCTCTCTCTCTCTCTCTCCTCCGTCCAGTCTCTCTCCCTCCGTCCAGTCTCTCTCTCTCCGTCCAGTCTCTCTCTCCCTCCGTCCAGTCTCTCTCTCCCTCCGTCCAGTCTCTCTCCCTCCGTCCCGTCTCTCTCTCCCTCCGTCCCGTCTCTCTCTCTCCCTCCGTCCAGTCTCTCTCTCCCTCCGTCCAGTCTCTCTCTCCCTCCGTCCCGTCTCTCTCTCTCCCTCCGTCCAGTCTCTCTCTCCCTCCGTCCAGTCTCTCTCTCCCTCTCTCCCTCCGTCCAGTCTCTCCCTCCGTCCCGTCTCACTCTCACCCTCCGTCCCGTCTCTCCCTCCGTCCTGTCTCTCTCCCTCCGCCCAGGGTCTCTATCGCCGTTTACTTTATAAAGTTTTCATCTTCTCATTACTCTCTACTGGACGTTTCCCTGTCATTTGTTAGCGCCTTAAATTTATCTTCTTTATCTTGAATGAAATTATTTGGCCGACACATTACCTCAAATAAGTAACTTCTGTAACTTATGAAGTCGATTATGGGTAAAAGAGGCACATGAGACGCCCTCAGTTGCTTCCTTATTAATAATACTTTACACAAGACGTAGCGAAGCAACGTATCTTTTTGCATATCAAGAAGTCGAACAACAGAGGCCATTCACGTGTTTGTCAACCCTCAATTTCAACAGCAATTTAATTTTAAGTATTAATTAAACGGGAGCTTTCATTTCATGCCAGTCTCTTTTCTCCCGCTTGTCTCCACCTCACGAGGAGGGCTTTCCTCAGGTTCTTCAAATGATCGAAATAAAGTGTTGACCAAACCACACACTAAAAAGTGAAGGAATGACGACGTTTCGGTTCGTCCGGTATCATTCTCAAGTCGATTGTGCAAATTGAGTGAAATGAATTGAATTCTCACACAATCGACTTGAGAATGGTCCACGACGGACCGAAACGTCATCGTCCCTTCACTTTCTAGTGTGTGGTCTCGTCAAATTTTTTTATCCACGTTATTGTGACTCCTCGCCTGCCGATCGATTGTAAGGCGCTTGGCCATGATTGCTGCGGAGGCAAATGACCGGGCATTGCCTTATAGTTAGCGCTGAGGTAATGGCCTCTATGGAGAGGAGGCTGGGGTTGTGAGATGAGCAAGATGATGATGCTGCTACCTCCAGCGACCGGGAAGGGACCGGTAGCGACACGCGGCGAGATAATCCAGATTAATGCATCCTGGTTGATCTCGTGGACGGCAGGTGTCTGACGGCGGCGAGTCATCAATCACCAGCTGCCATTGTGTGGCCGGAAAGGAGCCAGAGAGGTGGATCAGGTGGGTGAGCTCCTCGGCTCTCCTCTGGTGCATACCCGTCCTCACGACTTGACACTAAAATGCCTTTGTTTTGTCTAAACGGAATAGTTCAGACCATAGCAGCCGCCTAATCTGCTGGGGCCCGATACTCCGAAAATGACATTATTTCAGAGTTTCATTTGTACTAAAACCACCCGACAGTATTTGATGGTTTGCTTCATTCCTTTATGTATGAAATGTTATGTGAGAGGACAGGTTCTTGAGACGATATTCCGCGGTGGGCCGTCCGGACCTGGCAAGGTGGGCCGTCACGAATTGCCAAGATGGGCCCTCCCAACTTGCCAAGGTGGGCCTTCCCAACTTGCCAAGATGGGCCGTCTGGACCTGGCAAAGTAGGCCGTCCCGACCTGCCGAGGTGGGCCGTACGGACCTGGCAAGGTGTGCCGTCCGGACCTTCCGAAGTGTGCTGTAAGAACGTGCCGCGGTGGCCCTACTGACCTGCCGAGGTGGCCCTACGGACCTGCCGAGGTGGCCCTACGGACCTGCCGAGGTGGCCCTACGGACCTGCCGAGGTGGCCCTACGGACCTGCCGAGGTGGCCCTACGGACCTGCCGAGGTGGGCCGTCCAAACCTGCTGAGGTGACCTGTCTGGACCCGCCCAAGTGAGCCGTCCGGACCCGCCCAAGTGAGCTGTACGGACCTGCCGAGGTGGGCCGTCCAGACCTGGCAAGGTGGGCCGTCTGGACTTTCCAAGGTGGGCCGTCAGGACCCGCCAAGTGAGCCGTCCGGACCTGGCAAGGTGAGCGTCCAGACCTGGCAAGGTGAGCCGTCCAGACCTGGCAAGGTGGGCCGTCTGGACCTTCCAAGGTGGGCCGTCTGGACCTTCCAAGGTGGGACGTCTGGACCTTCCAAGGTGGGCCGTCTGGATCTTCCAAGGTGGGCCGTCTGGACCTTCCAAGGTGGGCCGTCCGGACCCGCCAGGTGGGCCGTCTGGACCTGCCAAGTGGGCCGTCCGGACCCGCCGAGGTGGGCCGCCCGGACCTGCCAAGGTGGGCCGTCCGGACCCGCCGAGGTGGGCCGTCCGGACCTGCCAAGGTGGGCCCTCCGGACCTGCTCAGGTGGGTCATCCGGACCTGCCAAGGTGGGCCGTCTGGACCTGCCGAGGTGGGCCGTCCGGACCCGCCGAGGTGGGCCGTCCGGACCTGCCAAGGTGGGCCGTCCGGACCTGCCGAGGTGGGCCGTCCGGACCTACCCAGGTAGGCCGTCTGGACCTGCCCACCAGGTGGGCCGTCCGAACGTGCCAAGGTGGGCCGTCCGGACCTGCTAAGGTGGGCCGTCCGGACGTGCCGAGGTGGCCCGTCTGGACCGGCAAGGTGGGCCGTCCGGACCTGCAAAAGGTGGGCCGCCCGGACCTGTCAACCTGTTGTGCTATTGCCAAAACTTGTGACAGATTTTTGCATACTTCAAGCATCCTGTTGACTGCCTGGTCTTCACGCTGTCTCCTGCACTCACAATCGATGTTTCCAACTCTTCACTCCCTCATGACAGTGTCATGAGGGAGTGTCATGACACACCGCCTCAACACCATTCTCATGGCGTTGCCTCATAGCACACCCATAACACCCCACCACCCACATAACACCCTAACAGGCATGCAGAACAGATTATACCAATCTCTGTATTATAACGTAGAAATAATTATTCATCAAAAATTCCTAATCTCAATTAATCTCGATTACACGGAGATTGGTAGTATTTTTTTTTTTGAATGTATAGTGATGGTAAGGCGTATTTAAACGTAAGTTTAAACAAGTGTTTTATATGAAATGCTTCTGCATTGTTTATCGTTATACTGACGTTGCGTGTGTCCATTATATCGATGTTGTTTAGTTCTCTGGACCTATTAACCTATTGTCTCTGGACCTATTGTCTCCGGACCTATTACACAAACCCTTAAAACTGTTCCGGGCATCTGAAGCAGCCACCCCCCTCCCCTCTCCCCGCGCCCTTAAACACTCATTGTTCATTGGCTTTCTCTTACGCAGATGCAAATATTTTCCCCAAACAACGTGCTTACTATCACCCTAGCGTGGCAAGGTGACCCTTTACAGTTGCTTCAGTCTGCACGTCCGGGGTTCCTCTTGTGCTGAACATGTCACCGCAGTCACGCTTCTCTTAATGATGTCATTACCTGCTTAAAACCCTATCCCTCTTTCCTTCTAATTAGTGGCAGGTAATAACGTATTGGCAGTTATGGTCTGACGACACATTAGCACACATACACCTGTGTTCAGAGAAGATCCGGGCAGATGCAGGAACACACACACACACATATTTAGGGTCTGTGGATCGAGGCGGATGCCCAACGGAGAATTTATAAACAGATAATAGAAAATCGCCAGGATGAGGGCCTGGCACACCTAAGACATAGGCTATATTTGTCTTGGAAGCTGTCTGCAGCCATTCTGATATATACATGTCATGCAGTAATTCTAAGTTTGCCGCTTAATCCTCCTAAGGTTTCCCAACGTCAAAAAACTGTCGTACTAAGGTGCACTT
Source organism: Procambarus virginalis (assembly GCA_020271785.1). Taxonomy (NCBI): domain Eukaryota; kingdom Metazoa; phylum Arthropoda; class Malacostraca; order Decapoda; family Cambaridae; genus Procambarus; species Procambarus virginalis. Next base: position 3,394,656 of record WNGS01165339.1, read on the forward strand.
ATCCTAACCTACCAGAGGATCCAAAACAGAAAACGGGTCAGTATGTCAATTTCGCGAGCCGCTACCATTTTACAGTACGACGATTTTTGTCCTTATGTAGAGTATACGTCTTAATGCGACGTTATATTAGGAGGACGGGACTCTCCTCACTGTCATGCCACCACTACGTACTGAGTTAGACGGTTCTCGCTGCAGGAAATAGGTTAACAACGCAATTTTCACTGTTGATGCCAAAAATAAAATGGGTATTCCCTTGGAATGAAGGGAAATGACGTAACTGGTAATAGGGGAATGGGGTTCCGCTACCAGTGGTAGCCCCCACTGGTAGAGGTTGGTGGGGTGGGGGGGATTGGAATCTTGGGATAGACTTGGGGAATGGGGGGGGGGAAGGCTAATCTGGGAGAGTAAGGGAAGGACGCTTGCAGTCCCTTTCTCTACTCTCCATAACTCGTGGGCTCTTGTACTCTCCTCCCAACCAATTTTTTCTCATTCCCTATATTTATCCCTTGTTTTCTCCCACTCCCTTCTCTAATATTCTGTTCTCAAGTTACAACTACTTGGGCTGGACGGTAGAGCGACGGTCTCGCTTCATGCAGGTCGGCGTTCAATCCCCGACCGTCCAAGTGGTTGGACATCATTCCTTTCCCCCCGTCCCATCCCAAATCCTTATCCTGTCCCCTTCCAAGTGCTGTATAGTCGTAATGGCCTGGCGCTTTCTCCTGATAATTCTGTTCTGTTCACAAATTAGTCTTTCTCTCCTTCTTGACTATTTTTATTTTCTCCTCGATTCTATTAACCACTCATTCTCTATTCTATCCTTATCCGTCANGACACCAATTATCCTCGTGTGAGGCTAGCTTCCATTACCCAAGTAACTGATGTACCAAGATTAATTCTTGCTTCCTCTTCTTGTTCCTGTCAGAGGGCACTAGATGTAAGCCGGAATCCTAATATATGACAGCTATATCAGAGAAAACACTGTATATTATATATGATAAGGACCAAGGCTTAATTACCTGTGTTGAGTCGATCGTTCGTGCTCTAACCGGAATTAATCATATCTACCTAACATTACTGGCCAATAATGACTTAGATAAGATTTCGGAAAGACCCTTGTGGTTGATGACAGCGTGTTGATGATGGTAGAACACTTTGATCTATATAACACTTCGTCCAAGAGAATAATAGAAGCGAAACTTGCTCCAACGACTCTGGTCTAACAAACAATGGCTGCCCTTCCTCACCACTGACGCCTTGGCTCTCCTTGTACAATGTCGATAAGTGATAGAAGGGTCACATTTACTAT
>WNGS01165339.1:3400961-3403945 GCA_020271785.1 Procambarus virginalis
TGATGATTATATTGGTAGTAATGGTTATGACACTGGAGGTGATGACCAAGTCAGTCGTGGTGGTCGTAGCATCAGTGTGACAGTGACGATGCTGGTGATAGTGAAATGATGAGTGGGATAACGAAGAATTGTGGTGGTAGTGAGGCTTCCACAATCAGCGTACGCCGGCTGACGCCGAGCACACAATGGTCTCGATATAATGGCAACAGTTCTGACAGAAACGATACTCCACCCTTCCCTTCTCCTCCTCCTCCGCGACCGGTTCCTGGAATCCTTGTCCACGGCGTCAAAAGCTCGCTGGGCGTGCTATAGTCTTGGAGATTCCTCCTGGAGTTCGCTGGAGCATGTGTGTGAGCGCGAGGAACGGAGAAGATGTCTTGTGCAGACCTCGGCTTCTCCTGCTGTTTCCTGCTGTCTCCTGCTGTCTCCTCGGCTTCTGCTGTCTGCAGGTTAGGGACTCTAGGAATTTTTCTTTTTGTCTGTCTGGCGACGATTCCTATAACAAAAAATTCCTTCCCCCCAAACCATAAGGAAGAATTTCCGTTTCCCTAACAATATTTCTTCCTCAAGTGAAATTTTCCTCAAATTTACCTCGTAAGATTCTTTAATGTTCCTTTTTTACTGTTTCCTTGAATTAAATATTATTTAATAAGGGAATGTAAACATATATTTTCAATCGATGATTTTGTTTTAAATTACGAAGTTTTCCTCAACCTATAATTAGGCATAACAATTATAGTAGTAGTAGTAGTAGTACTGTCCAACCACTTGGACTGGACGGTAGAGCGACGGTCTTGCTTCATACAGGTCAGCGTTCAATCCCCGACCGTCCAAGTGGTTGGGCACCATTCCTTCCCCCCCCCGTCCCACCCCAAATCCTTATCCTGACCCCATCCCATTCAGTGCTATATAGTCGTAATGGCTTGGCGCTCTCTCATGAAAGTTCCCTTCTCTATTTTCTGCTTACATAGTTACTGGGAAGATCCAAGTGTGTCTCAGCTGCACACGCGTGAAAGATGGCCGCTGAACACTGTCCAGGGCTCGTGCAAGATGATCCAAGCATATTCCAAGCTGACGCCGAGCCAAATATGCGCGTGTATGAAACTAGGAGCGTAGTGGAAGGAAGGAATTATCAAGGGAAAGCGCCAAGCCATTACGACTATATAGCACTGGGAAGGGGTCAGGATAAGGATTTGGGATGGGACGGGGGGAGGGAATGGTGCCCGACCACTTGGACGGTCGGGGATTGAACGCCGACCTGCATGAAGCGAGACCGTCGCTCTACCATCCAGCCCAAGTGGTTGGGTGGAGCGTAGTGGAGTGATGAAGGTCTGAGGACCATCTTTCACGCCGATGTACTCTGGCTGGCAGAGTGGGCATGGAACTGGTCTACGGTGGTTGATGCCTTTGTGGCCTCGGTTCGAATCCTTGATGGGTTGTTCCAGTACTGTAAAAAACTATATATAGATACTCACAGGTATCATTAATCCTTGCATATAATGCACACAGTATGGTACTACAACAATAATAATAATTCACAGAAAAAACATAAACAGATGAATATTTAAGTAGGGATGAGGGGGAGGGAGGGGCGGGGGGGGGGGGAGGGGTGGCCACTAAGTTCAGCATATTTAAAAATCGTTGCTATGACAACCATCAGGTACGCCCTTTTTGCCCACGAATATCACCCAATTTTGGCGCCAAATTAGCATCGACATCTGCGTACTTGTTGGAGTTCCTTGGCACTGAAAATTAATGTATTCTCGTCCTGACCCTCTTCGCTTCCTTGCTGTCACTGCAGCCGTCTTTTACCTACCCTCTTAACGAACTCCCAGGTACCTATTTAAACCTAGGTGAACAGAGGCATCAAGCGAGAGATATTATCCCTTAGTTTCATCCTAGGCCAGGAATCGAACTTTGGTTTTTGGGTTGCGTATACCTAACGCTGTCCGTTTGGTTGCGAGACACATACTCACCTAATTGTGTTTGCGGGGGTTGAGCTCTGGCTCTTTGGTCCCGCCTCTCAACCGTCAATCAACAGGTGTACCTATTGATTGATTGGTGTACCTATCCTGAACCTATTGGGCTCTATCATATCTACACTTGAAACTGTGTATGGAGTCAGCCTCCACTTCCTAATGCATTCCATTTGTCAACCACTTTGACACTAAAAAAGTTCTTTCTAATATCTCTGTGGCTCATTTGGGCACTCAGTTTCCACCTGTGTCCCCTTATGCGTGTTCCCCTTGTGTTAAATAGCCTGTCTCTATCTACCCAATCAATTCCCATGAGAACCTTGAATGTGGTGATCATGTCCCCCCTAACTCTTCTGTCTTCCAGCGAAGTGAGGTTTAATTCCCGTAGTCTCTCCTCGTAGCTCATACCTCTCAGCTCGGGTACTAGTCTGGTGGCAAACCTTTGAACCTTTTTCAGTTAGCGTGTGTGTGTGCGTGTGTGTGTGTGTGGTGTGTGTGTGTGTGTGTGTGTGTGTGTGTGTGTGTGTGTGTGTGTGTGTGTGTGTGTGTGTGTGTGTGTGTGACACTTAGAGCGCCTTTATGCTGTCAATATTTAGCGTGGGAAAAAATGTTAAGCTCGTACTCATGTATTCTGCCAGAAGTTCCGTTAATAATTTTTTTAATGTGTTAAATTGTATTACACAAAAAATCTCTGTGTATACTGGAATTAGTATTTCATTCTAGAGATGTTGATGACATCGAGGACTAGGCAGGCGTGCAGGTGCGTATTAGAGCTCCGAGTTTGATTGGTAATTTAGCTGAAATGATGCAGGAGATTAATCACATCGGTAGTGCTGCCTCAACGCTGACCTGTTAAAGCTGCAATATCAAACCTTTGTGTGTGTGAAGGGCCATTTCAAAGGCCATACGTCCTCTAAAATATCAAATAATATTATGACTACATCAAACATTAGGTTGGAAAGTTTGTTATTCTGCGTTCCGGACCTCTTGTGTATTTATAACCATGTT
>WNGS01165339.1:3419967-3430766 GCA_020271785.1 Procambarus virginalis
ATAAGAACGGCCTTTAGAAACTTGTGTAAGGAATCTTTCAGAACATTATATACCACATATGTCAGACCAATCCTGGAGTATGCGGCTCCAGCATTGAGTCCCTATCTAGTCAAGCATAAGACTAAACTGGAACACACACACACACTACTAAAGTTGGTTTGCCACCAGACTAGTACCCGAGCTGAGAGGTATGAGCTACGAGGAGAGACTACGGAATTAAACCTCACTTCGCTGGAAGACAGAAGAGTTAGGGGGGACATGATCACCACATTCAAGGTTCTCAGGGGAATGACAGGGTTGATAAAGACAGGCTTTTAACACAAGGGGACACGCATAGGGGACACAGGTGGAAACTGAGTGCCCAAATGAGCCACAGAGATATTAGAAAGAACTTTTTTAGTGTCAAGTGGTTGACAAATGGAATGCATTCAGGAATGCATGTGGTGAGGCTGACTCCATACACAGTTTCAAAGTGTAGATATGATAGAGCCCATTAGGCTCAGGAAACTCTAAGTACACCTGTTGATTGACGGTTGAGAGGCGGGACCAAAGAGCCAGAGCTCAACCCCCGCAAGCACAACTAGGTGAGTACAACTAGGTGAGTACACACACACACACACACACACACACACACACACGCATACACACACACGCACACACACACACACACACACACACACACACACACACACACACACACACACACACCACACACAACACACACAGTACCTTAGCAACAACATACATCAAACTCCGCTGACGTGCGAATACGTTAGGAGTGGTGCCTCACGACTAAGCTCAGTCTGCTGCTCCCACCACCATTACTGCAGCTGCCGGCGTGTGATAGCTGGAGCATGCATCAACTGTTGCTCCTGCGCCGCCCCGGGACTATCTCAGTTACAGCATACATCATCTGCAATTGCCCGGAGAATACGTTAGGCAGTGTGTGCATTAAGTCCCTACCCCCCCCCCCCTCCTACCACCACGTTGCGTCGCATATATAATGCAAGGCTATATAGCAGCGCACATCATAGTGCAGTACTCAGTAGAGCACTGTGCATGCACACTTCCTTTTCTTGGCGATTTCGCATGGTAGAAAGAGTGGACCAAAGTCAAGCGCGATGCTGCTGCTGCTGCACTGGGCATCTTTAAGTAGGATCAGACAAACTGTTGCTGCCGCGAGGATATATCGCAGCCCAAGCATATATCATATGTTGCCGGCGGGATGCGGGAGACAGGGAGAGTATATCAGCTCTCCTGCTGCTGTTGCTGCTGGTGGAGGTGGGGGTGGGGTTTCTTGGGACTTACACACCATATTTTCTTCTCGTTGGAGAAGGATGTTGTCAGATGAATGTTTAGGCCACTTAACAAGCTGTTGGAGAATGTTAATTGTAAGATACATAAATTTGGCTTCGCGTCATCATTCTGTGAATTTTAAATGTTAATTTTCTAATGATAAATACGTACACGTTTCACGAAATATATATATTTTGATTAATGTTGATGAGTTGCACATTAAATATTCATCGTTGTTCTGTGTGGAAATTACGTTAGGTCGTGCCAATGTAATCTGTTTACAGAACCGGTGGGAAGGACATGTTTGGTACACGATATGCTATGTCTTCGCAGCTGCTCTAAAACTGTTGACGTGAATAAGTTCATTTTACGATCGTTTACCAGTGGGTCCATCTCTTGATCCCTAACACCTGTGGGTCAATACCTCGAATGTCTCCAAATCTGGAAAATATTTCAGGTATTCTCGCGCCAAAGTTGACAGACACTCTCTCATAGATTCGTCACACTAACATGGTTATAAAATACACAAGAGGTCCGGAACGCAGAATAACAAACTTTCCAACCTAATGTTTGATGTAGTCATAATATTATTTGATATTTTAGAGGACGTATGGCCTTTGAAATGGCCCTTCACACACACAAAGGTTTGATATTGCAGCTTTAACAGGTCAGCGTTGAGGCAGCACTACCGATGTGATTAATCTCCTGCATCATTTCAGCTAAATTACCAATCAAACTCGGAGCTCTAATACGCACCTGCACGCCTGCCTAGTCCTCGATGTCATCAACATCTCTAGAATGAAATACTAATTCCAGTATACACAGAGATTTTTTGTGTAATACAATTTAACACATTAAAAAAATTATTAACGGAACTTCTGGCAGAATACATGAGTACGAGCTTAACATTTTTCCCACGCTAAATATTGACAGCATAAAGGCGCTCTAAGTGTCACACACACACACACACACACACACACACACACACACACACACACACACACACACACACACACACACACACACACACACACACACACACACACGCACACACACACGCTAACTGAAAAAGGTTCAAAGGTTTGCCACCAGACTAGTACCCGAGCTGAGAGGTATGAGCTACGAGGAGAGACTACGGAATTAAACCTCACTTCGCTGGAAGACAGAAGAGTTAGGGGGGACATGATCACCACATTCAAGGTTCTCATGGGAATTGATTGGGTAGATAGAGACAGGCTATTTAACACAAGGGGAACACGCATAAGGGGACACAGGTGGAAACTGAGTGCCCAAATGAGCCACAGAGATATTAGAAAGAACTTTTTTAGTGTCAAAGTGGTTGACAAATGGAATGCATTAGGAAGTGGAGGCTGACTCCATACACAGTTTCAAGTGTAGATATGATAGAGCCCAATAGGTTCAGGATAGGTACACCAATCAATCAATAGGTACACCTGTTGATTGACGGTTGAGAGGCGGGACCAAAGAGCCAGAGCTCAACCCCCGCAAACACAATTAGGTGAGTATGTGTCTCGCAACCAAACGGACAGCGTTAGGTATACGCAACCCAAAAACCAAAGTTCGATTCCTGGCCTAGGATGAAACTAAGGGATAATATCTCTCGCTTGATGCCTCTGTTCACCTAGGTTTAAATAGGTACCTGGGAGTTCGTTAAGAGGGTAGGTAAAAGACGGCTGCAGTGACAGCAAGGAAGCGAAGAGGGTCAGGACGAGAATACATTATTTTCAGTGCCAAGGAACTCCAACAAGTACGCAGATGTCGATGCTAATTTGGCGCCAAAATTGGGTGATATTCGTGGGCAAAAAGGGCGTACCTGATGGTTGTCATAGCAACGATTTTTAAATATGCTGAACTTAGTGGCCACCCCTCCCCCCCCCCCCGCCCCTCCCTCCCCCTCATCCCTACTTAATATTCATCTTTTATGTTTTTTTCTGTGAATATTATTATTGTTGTAGTACCATACTGTGTGCATTATATGCAAGGATTAATGATACCTGTGGTACTCTATATATTTTTTTACAGTACTGGAACAACCCATCAAGGATTCGAACCGAGGCCACAAAGGCATCAACCACCGTAGACCAGTTCCATGCCCACTCTGCCAGCCAGAGTACATCGTGTGAAAGATGGTCCTCAGACTTCATCACTCCACTACGCTCCACCCAAACCACTTGGGCTTATGGTAGAGCGACGGTCTCGCTCATGCAGGTCGGCGTTCAATCCCCGACCGTCCAAGTGTCGGGCACCATTCCCTCCCCCCGTCCCATCCCAATCCTTATCCGACCCCTTCCCAGTGCTATATAGTCGTAATGGCTTGGCGCTTTCCCTGATATTCCTTCCTTCCACTACGCTCCTAGTTTCAGCCACGCGCATATTTGGCTCGGCGTCAGCTTGGAATGTGCTTGGATCATCTTGCACGAGCCCTGGACAGTGTTCAGCGGCCATCTTCACGCGTGTGCAGCTGGGAACACTTGATCTTCCCAGTAATTTGTAAGCAGAAAATAGAGAAGGGAACTTTCATGAGAGAGCGCCAGCACCTTACGACTATAGCACTGAATGGGATGTCAGGATAGGATTTGGGGTGGACGGGGGGGGGAAGGACTAGTGCCAACCACTTGACGGTCGGGGATTGAACGCTGACCTGTATGAACAGACCGTCGCTTCTACCGTCCAGTCCAATTGGTTGGACAGTACTACTACTACTACTACTATAATTGTTATGCCTAATTATAGGTTGAGGAAACTTCGTAATTTAAAACAAAATCATCGATTGAAAAATATATGTTTACATTCCCTTATTAAATAATATTTAATTCAAGGAAACAGTAAAAAAGGAACATTAAAGAATCTTACGAGGTAAATTTGAGGAAAATTTCACTTGAGGAAGAAATATTGTTAGGGAAACGGAAATTCTTCCTTATGGTTTGGGGGGAAGGAATTTTTTGTTATAGGAATCGTCGCCAGACAGACAAAAGAAAAATTCCTAGAGTCCCTAACCTGCAGACAGCAGAAGCCGAGGAGACAGCAGGAGACAGCAGGAAACAGCAGGAGAAGCCGAGGTCTGCACAAGACATCTTCTCCGTTCCTCGCACTCACACACATGCTCCAGCGAACTCCAGGAGGAATCTCCAAGACTATAGCACGCCCAGCGAGCTTTTGACGCCGTGGACAAGGATTCCAGGAACCGGTCGCGGAGGAGGAGGAGGAAGGGAAGGGTGGAGTATCGTTTCTGTCAGAACTGTTGCCATTATATCGAGACCATTGTGTGCTCGGCGTCAGCCGGCGTACGCTGATTGTGGAAGCCTCACTACCACCACAATTCTTCGTTATCCCACTCATTTCACTATCACCAGCATCGTCACTGTCACACTGATGCTACGACCACCACGACTGACTTGGTCATCACCTCCAGTGTCATAACCATTACTACCAGTATAATCATCACTAGCAATGCCATATACGCCAAAGCTATGGTAATCACCAGCGATGTCATCATAACAACCACCTTACCCATTATCGTCATCACCAGCACTGACCTCACCACAACCACCATCACTACCAGTGACTTCACCACAACCACCATCACTACCATTGACTTCACCACAACCACCATCACTACCAGTGACTTCACCACAACCACCATCACTACCAGTGACTTCACCACAACCACCATCACTACCAGTGACCTCACCACCACCACCGCCCTCCAGCGCGACCCTAAAGTCAAGATCTTTTTACTCTTGGTTCTGTGAAGATATTTACAGCGGATGTGAGAGTTTAATGGTCTTTCAAAATCGCAGTTTTACTTTTATTGTGTCTTTACTGCCCATGAGATTTGCAGGCTGCTGATACTTTAAGTTCATGATAATTTTTACTCTTTCATGTCGGAACACGTACAGATGAATGTTCAAATGAAAATACAAGCAGAACTATACATCAGATGTATGTTGGACCCTCCCATACGCTCATAACGTATGAGAGGGTCCAACACACTTAACTAATATAATATATAACACCTTAATATAACACACTTAACTATAAAGGCACGGAGAGGTTTCACTCCATAATTACTTGTAAGCTCCTTATTTATATTTTAATCCGTGTGGATATACTGTTTCCCCACACTTTTTATTAAGTGCCGCCGCTTGCTTCCCCCTCATATTAAGTCGCTCCTGACTAATGTCTCGCTGGCTACACACAGGAATCACAATAGCGTGATGAATTGTGAAAAATCCTGGTTTGTGTCTCGGAGAGGCTGCAGGATGCAAGTAAGTTCAGTTGAACTTCTGGTTGCAGTTCTTTTGACCATGTCGTAGCTCAGTTGATCAAGGCAGCGTCTGGGATACTCTCGGACGTAGGTTCGAACCCTCGTCACGGCTCTTGTGAATTTGTTCTCGCTGACTAATTAGAGTTAACCTAATTTCTGCAGGGCCCCCACGTCCTAGTCAAACAAGATATTCCAGTAACGTGTATGTTATTAAACCTGGCATTGCCGTCGAGAATTTTCAACCTAGTGATCAAGTCCCATCTGGGATGTTTTCCCCTCCAAGGCAGCCGACCTACCCGTCTCTACATACGGACGACCCATCCGTTTCTATCCATTGCGTAAACCCACCTGTCTAAAACTGCCGGATTACTGTTTTCCTGTTAAATCATGTTATGCTGGGGAGGCGGGATTACCCTGCCTTAAGCCTCCGTGTTTCGTGACAAACGATATTTTTTCAAGTACCTGCTTGATGTGGTTCTGGGAGTTCTTCTACTCCCCAAACACGGCCCGAGGCCAGGCTCGACTTGCGGTATAGGCATAGGCATAGGTACAGGTATATATATATATATATATATATATATATATATATATATATATATATATATATATATATATATATATATATATATATATATATATATATATTATATATATATATATATATATATATATATATAAGTATATATATATATATATATATATATATATATATATATATATATATATATATATATATATATATACATATATGACATGAAATTGACTCGCGGGAAGGCGTCCAACAGGGTGACCCCTTTGCTCCTCTCCTTTTCTGCTTAGTCATCAAACAAGTCACAGAGGTCCTGTCCAGCGAGCTTAACATCTGGTTCTTGGATGATGGTACCCTAGCTGGTTCCCAAGACTCCCTCCTGGAGGACATCAGAAAAATCCAGGAGCAAGGTGCAGTTTTAGGCCTCACCCTGAACCCTTCTAAATGTGAAATAATATGTTCCAACCAGGGCATCGTAGAGAGAATAGAGGGTCTTCTGCCAAACATCCATAAAACTAAACCTGAAGACAGCACACTCCTAGGAGCTCCCCTGGGGTTGAAAGCCATCGATGAGGTCCTTGATAAGAAAATCGCCGACCTTAAGAGGATGGATGGGAGGATTGAGGATATTGATGCTCATGATGCACTCTACCTCATCACCAGATGTCTGTCCCTCCCCAGGTTAACCTACTTTCTGAGGTGTTCACCATCTTACAGTAGCCAAAAACTTAGTGAGTATGACCGGTTACTGAAATCAATGCTAGAAAAAGCCCTTAACCTCTCTCTTGATGACCTGCAGTGGAAACAAGCCTCTCTTCCCGTAAGACTTGGGGGCCTCGGAGTTCGAACAGCAACGCAAATCGCTGTTCCAGCCTTCCTGTCCTCCTTATCAGCATCCGACGACCTTGTGAAGGAAATTCTACCTGCCCACTTACATCAGCTGGCAGGTGTACATGATCCCAATTTTACACGCTGTGCCACAGAGTGGTCCTCTCGTGCAGGCCCATCACCTCAACCACCATCCCCAAAAGCCCACAGGCAATCCAGCTGGGATGGCCCCATTGTAGACAAAGTTGCTGCAGAGTGCCTGGGTGCTGCATCAACACAGCACGACATTGCTCGCCTCACAGCAGTAGCAGCCCCTCATGCAGGGGATTTCCTGTTAGCAACCCCAATGTCGGCAACTGGCACGCGTCTCACACCACACGCCCTCCGAATTGCTGTGGCCCTCCGCCTTGCTGCCCCAATCCACACCAGATATAGGTGTATTTGCGGCGAGGTGGTGGCTGACAGGTACGGCCACCATGGCCTACTCTGCCAAAGCACGGGAGGATGGCACTCGAGGCACAGTGAAGTTAACGACATCATCAAGAGGAGCCTCACCACAGCTGGATGCCCAGCTGAGAGAGAGCCTCGTTACCTAACGCCCCGTAACTCTGATGCTCTTATTGGTCGCCCGGATGGTATCACAGTGAACCCCTGGAAGAATGGCAAGCAGTTGGTATGGGACTACACGTGCGTATCAACCCTGGCTAACACCTACATTGACCTCAGTGTTGCACAACCAGGTGGCGCTGCCACCCACAGGGAAGCAGCCAAATCCCGTAAGTATAGAGAACTTGATCACCACTACAATTTTGTCCCCATTGCTTCTGAGACACTCGGCGCCTGGGGTAAAAGTGCTACCAGTTTTTTGAAGGAACTGGGTTCTAGGCTCATTGAAACAACAAGGGACCCTAGAGCTGCCAGCTTTCTTTTCCAGCGCCTCAGCGTGGCGATACAGAGGGGAAATGCGCACTGCATCCAGGGTTCCTGCCCGCCATCTGAGGAGCTGGAGGAACTCGACAACCTATGATAACCACCTTTGTAACCTATATGTAACTCCTTTTTTGTAACACAGTTCAAATAAAGCAAATATATATGTGTACATACAAAAGAATGGGGGTGGTAGGAGAAGAAAATATTAGTGTTCAGTGAGAAACCACAAGGTCTCCTCTGAATACGTTTTATTTTCTTCTCCGAGGCTATGGGTCCCCACATTGGCACCAGAGGTGGTACCCTCACTATATACATATATACATATATATATATATATATATATATATATATATATATATATATTATATATATATATATATAATGTCGTACCTAGTAGTCAGAACGCACTGCTCGGACTACTATACAAGGCCCGATTTGTCTAATAGGCCGAGTGATTTTCATAATTTTCAATAAACTGTTTCCTATTGGTTTATTTTAATATTATTATTATATTATATTAAGAACATAATTATTGATTTAGTTATGTTAGTTTAGGTTAGGTTAAGATAGGTTAGGTTAGGTAGGGTTGGTTAGGTTCGGTCATATATCTAAGTTAGTTTTAACTCAAATTTAGACAAAATTAGCTCATACATAATGAAATGAATAGCTTTATTATTTCATAAGATTTTTTTTTTAAATATTGAAATTTTGGAAAACTTGGCTTATTAGGCAAATCGGGCCTTGCATAGTAGGCCAAGAACTGCGTTCTGGCTACTAGGTACAACATATATATATATATATATATATATATATATATATATATATATATATATATATATATATATATATATATATATATATATATATAGTAAGTTCACTGTACTTTACAGTGTGTTCGTGTCGGTGTTATCTTATGATACTTTTTGTTTTGCCAGATATTCTCCCCTAGGATTTTTAGGTTGTATTAGAAGATTTCCAGTCTGGATCTTTAGTCCCGCCTCTCAACTGTCAATCAACTGGTGTACAGATTCCTGAGCCTATTGGGCTCTATCATATCTACATTTGAAACTGTGTATGGAGTCAGTCTCCACCACATCACTGCCTAATGCATACACTCATCCTTACGAGTCCCAAATATAAATGTGTGTGTGTGTGTGTGTGTGTGTGTGTGTGTGTGTGTGTGTGTGTGTGTGTGTGTGTGTGTGTGTGTGTGTGTGTGTGTGTGTGTGTGTGTGTGAGCGTGCGTGCGTGTAATACAAAGGTGGAAGGCAGCGTTGACCAAACCTGTGGTAATATTGATGCAGAGTTTGGTGTTTACTCTCCGGGCAATATACCGCTGAGGCCGCTCAATAAACGCGTGGCCGAGTGCTATAGTGAACGTGCTCGCTCAGGAACGTCAGGCAGCCGTGAAAAAATTCACTTTTTTTTTTTGGCCAACGAGAGATTGATAGATTTTAAGGTACATAAGTGGTTTGGAAAATGGTTGCTAGAATTCAACCAAGCCAAATGTTCATTTATAAGTTTAGAAATAGAACGAGAATACAGCACTATTGGTAAAAGCCTACACTAATAGACTAATATCAGTGGCACTTGTTAACACTGTTTTGTGCTTGTACAGGATACAGAAATATGGACAAATGAGCTTTAGGACCCTATTATTATGTAAGACTCATATTCTATATATTTTTAAAATCAACATCAGAGTATCAGAGTCGTGGAGGGTTACTAATGTGGTGTCAAATTTTAAGAAGGAAGAGAGAGCATTTGCAACCTGTCCTCTTAAAAAGAACGTCGCATTTGGCCGTTTGCTCGTATGGCCGAATTTGGACGTAATTTGAAAATGAAAAAAATATGAAAATAAATTTGGGATTTTTTTTTCAACAACAGTAAGTTAAGGGTCCTCTGATAGGTTAGGTGGGCAGGAAATTCTCTTAAAGTTTCAAAACGTTATGAAAAACGTTAATTTAAAGTGTCCTCTCATAACCTCTGCGCGTACGCCGGACGACTCAAATAGAAAACGGAACAGAACGTCACTTTTGTGAGTCGATTTCATTTCAAATTACGTCGAAATTTGGCCATATCACGCAAACGAGCAAAAAGTGACGTTCTTTTTAAGAGGACGGGTTGTAATGCGACCATTATCCTATTAGTTACAAGCCTAAAGAACATAAATATATACACAGCCTTCCTGTCCCCTGACAACGGGAATTATTTAATTATTACGTAAACGATTTAGACACAGAATTAGGCAACTTTTACAAACGTGCAGACGATACAAAAATAGAGTGGAAAGCTAGGCTTATTAAATAGACGAAAGATTGGCAAATGCAGGTGGTGAGCACAAAAATAAAAATTAAATAAAACTGAGCATGGGAAATAAGCTCCCACATATCAGCTGAATAATGTTCAAATGCGAAATCTAAATGTATGAAATATCCTACATGATTAGTAGGGATCTTTAGGCGAAAAAAATATGTTTTTCCAAACAAATAAAGCAAATAGGATACTGGGATTTATTTCTAGGAGTGTTAGCAATAGGATACCAATTATTCTTGTTTCAAATTGCATTTATTAGGACCCATTGAGAACATCCAGTTCAGTTACAGACTCTTCACTGAACAGTACTATGAACAATTTTGCAAAAACACGTTCAGAGAAGAATGGCACAGTTAATCCTAGGAATTAGAAACCCCCTCATGGAGACAAATAAAAAATATAACATATATCTTTATAAAATGAAGAACAAGGTGAGACATGATTGATGAAGGCAAACTGATGAGACGATATAACAAAGTGAATATAAACTAGGTTTTAAGGAACGAAGGACAATGGGAAGAAATGCAAACTAGTGTCGGAAAACCCGACACCATTTAATAATATTACATTCAATAGGCAGATAATATTGCTGCTGTGTTGTATGCACAAGTT
>WNGS01165339.1:3443956-3465141 GCA_020271785.1 Procambarus virginalis
TCAAAACTAATTATCTTGCCATTTGTGAAGCCTCAGCCTCTTATTGGCCGCCTCTCCGTGACATAAACGTCGGAAAAAATGTTCGAATGTTGAAAATATATTTGCATGAAGCTCTGACCGGGCGGGTGTACGTGTTTTAACGATCATTAATACCTGCATGGCACGAGAGGGCACGTAAAGATAACTGTTCAGAAGAGTGCCAGCAATTCCAGCCTATTCAACATTTACAAGTGTTGCATTTACAACATAACAACATAACAGCAACATATAACATAACATAACAACAACATAACAACATAACAACATTTACAAGTGCCAGCTTTATATGTAGCCGTGTTATATTATGTGGGTCTGTGTTTTTTGTGATATAGAGGCTGCCTTTCTGTCACATATAATATAATATAATATATAACAGCGGATATAATATCCGCTGTTTTGCACCAGAGGTTATAATATAATATAAAATAATATATATAATTCAAGATTTTCACATTTGTGTTGCTCTCGTGGCCCCACAAAGTGAGGTAATTCGATGAAATATCTATGACTAAGTTGACCACCGAGCGCTGTCGGATCTTGGATAAATAGTCTCATGACTACCAAGATTTTTGTACAGTCAGTGTAGTCTAGTGGTTAAGGTTCCAGGTACGCCAAGGTGCATGGTGCTCCTGGCTGTTTGGGTTCGAATCCTTCTGGGGTGTGGAGTTTTCAGTTGCATATTGGCTTGGGACCCATTCAAGCTTGTTCGCATAATATATATAATATTTTTATATGTTTGTATAGGTCTAAAGTCTCGGACACTAGTTGCGTGTCTCCGAGATCGCCTTATTGTGGGTGTTGTGGTTAGAGATGCGGGCTTGCTCTTGTGTGGCCTGTGGTTCGAGGCTCCGATGGTCCAGGTTAAATAAATAAATAAAATATAATATATATAACTTTGCGAAGTCTCCAGCCCGGCCTCCAAGGGTGGGTGGGGTTCTGGCAGATCCTCCAGTACGGCCTTGGTGGGTGGGGGGGGGGAGCTGATTCTCTGGTCCACACCCACCTGATATCGCTTATTTTTTCTGCTTCCAGCCACTGCCAACAGGGCTTGCTGACGTTGGACCGGGCTTCCAACTACTGCATACTACACTCTGGTAGTTTCCTCATAAACCAGTTTAGAGGCAGTTGGTACACTGCCTCTGAACATGGCAGCGTACCAACTGCCACGTTCAGGAGCAGTTGGTGACAGTCTTTAACACTCCAGGCACGTGATTGGTGATGTGCTCATGGATTTCGCTGCAGAAACTTTTGATCCATAAAGAAGACATGTGAATGCCTTTAGTTTGTCGGTGAGTTCTGATGAAGAGTCGCATTCCTTGTCCAACTCCATGAATATGTCCCGTGATTCTTTGTGCAGGCAGTTGCTGTTTTCAGAGCAGTTGCTTTTTTACAATACATCACAACTAGTGTCCATACATCCCAGTGAGAGATACTGTACAGTGTTGACCAGACCACACACTAGAAAATGAAGGGACAACGACGTTTCGGTCCGTCCTGGACCATTCTCAAGTCGATTGTTTCGGTCCAGGACGGACCGAAACGTCGTCGTCCCTTCATTTTCTAGTGTGTGGTCTGGTCAACATATTTCTGCCACGTTATTGTGACTCATCTGCATATTGTACAGTGTCTGCTGAAAGTAGATTGTGTTTATTTGTTTCAGTCTCGAGGGTCCTTGTGTGTGTGTGCTGGTGTACCATGTTCCTGGACCATTGGCACTCCAGTGTTCAAATATATAGCACATTAATACATATATGTAATCTGAAGTGACTGCATAAGATTCTCCTGCTTTTCTTTCAATGATTACTGCAACCTGGTTGTTGGGATTGACGAGTTCTGATCAACTTGAGTCATCATAGGGTTCCTTGAGCCATTTCTTCAGGGAAAGGGCTCAACGAAAAAATTTTTCCCATTTCAACAGAAGTTCACAGCCTCAGATTCTCCCTCTGTAATCGTCGTCGTCCAGGGGCCAGATTCACAAAACAGTTACGCAAGAACTTACGAACCTGTACATCTTTTCTCAATCTTTGGCGGCTTTGTTTACAATTATTAAACAGTTAGCTCCGAAGCACCAGGAGACTGTTTATAACAAAACCAACAGTGGATTGGGAGGTTTTCATGCTTGTAAATTGTTTAATAAGTGTAGCCAAAGATATCAAAGATTGGGGAAGATGC
Source organism: Procambarus virginalis (assembly GCA_020271785.1). Classification (NCBI taxonomy): domain Eukaryota; kingdom Metazoa; phylum Arthropoda; class Malacostraca; order Decapoda; family Cambaridae; genus Procambarus; species Procambarus virginalis. Next base: position 3,446,168 of record WNGS01165339.1, read on the forward strand.
ACACTTTTTAAGTACTTGCGTAACAGCTTCGTGAGTCTGGCCCCTGGTCTTTAGCTGCTACTCGTAGTTCTTGTAGCAAGATCAATGTCAGTGAAACTCTCCAGCTTCTTACGTCAGCATTAGTCAGCTGTGCTGTGCGAGTTTTAAGCTCTCCAGGTGATGATGTGCAGGAATTGCGCTTTTCCAACAATGATTTAGGTGTAGATCAAAGCACCGATGAGTATGCGATGAATGTAACGACATTTTTTTTTGTTGTGCAATCACTTCCCCAGACCCACCACTGTTAAGGCCGTGCGTCCATACCCGTAATTGTTGTATACGCCGGGCTTCCAAACCTGTAATTGTTGACTATACGCTGGGCTCCAGACCTGCAATTGTTGCATATACGCGGGGCTTCCAGACCTGTAATTGTTGCACATACGCCGGGCTTCCCGACCTTCAATTGTTGCATACGAGAATTTGGATAATCTCTCAAAGATGCAGGCGGCAACAATCTGCCGCCTGCATCAACATACCTCAGTCACAATAATGTGGCTGAGGTGTATTGACCAGACCACACACTAGAAGGTGAAAGGACGACGACGTTTCGGTCAACATCTCTCAAAGATGTTTCGTTATTTCATCCCTTGAACAGTTTCAAATAAACGTGAGTCAGAAATCATGGTTTTAGGGACTGGAAGCCATTTGATGCTACCTCTTGAATAAGGTATTCGATCTTCACGATCCTCACTGATTTTGTTGTTTTATTTATGAATCAAAAGTTGGCACTAATTCTACGTTCTGCCTGTGTCTGCTATCGGACACTTTACAGTCAAAGTTACATCGATTATGTTGCCTAAAAGAGTTCGAAATCATATACATAAACTTGATTATAAATGCACAGTCATTTATGAATCGTGTTAGTTTCTAAAAAAGTCTAGACAAATTTAGTTCATTAGTTACAGAAGAGAATGTCATCATTAAAACATAACACGTATCAAATATAATTATATACTCTATAATTGAGATTTAGAAACTTTATTTATCAGTTATTTGTTGATAATATAAAACTATTATTAATGGGTTAAAAAATAAAAGGTACTTGTCAAGAAACATTTTAATTTGTTGATGTGAACGTTCCTAAACCCAACAAATTGTGATAGACTTAGCTAATTACAGTGACGTCATGAAATACGTGACCCAAAGAGAATTTCAGGTCCACTGTATGAAGCGTCGTACACAAAATGGGTTAAATAAAAGTACCATATAGTGGAAATAACGTTTTTAAATTGACGAAATTGTGTCAAATAATATTATCTAATTCACTGACCTATAGGAATCAACTACCAAAATTTACTCATTACTTTCTAAAATAGAACCTTCCAACTATCTGGTGCTAAAAAAAAAATCCTGACTGAAAAGACGAGATGCTGCGATTATCTTGCGTTACTGATGCTTACGGGGATCCTCGTCCCCGCGGCCCGGTTTCTCACCAGGCCTCTCGTGTCGTGGTCTCCTCAAGCAGGTTGTTAGATACATCTGCACTCGCAATCTGACGTATGCATCACCGCTGAAAAAATATATATTTGCGTTAAATGCATCTCGTAACTGGGTTCATATATTTTCATGACCATAAATAGCAATAAATAGCAATATTGTATACATTTTAACAAAAAGATTATCCTATAGACACCATGGCATTATTTGTTTTGTTTTGATTTACCTTTTCTTCTGCTAAACAATAGAATAATAGCTGCCATGGCAGTGCTGATATTGTTTAAGAAAAAAACAAACAAAAGTTCGGAATGTTTTGGATAATATAACCAATGTTTTGAATAAACTATATGAGATGTTTAAAATCAATTTAGAAACCACGAAACTTTTCTAAAAACAGAATAGTAATATTGTAAATAAATATAAACGTTTATAATCATAGGCGATATGTTTATATTTTATCAAAATTAATGTGAAATTAAATGTATGCGAACGCTATGTATTATAAAGAGTTCGGATCGAACCAGTTTCTGTTAATTGCAAGTCCAGATCATCTGCATTCAAAATATTTCTATGATTGCCGTCCAGTATAGATATCATAGAAATATGTTGTTGCACAAATAATATTTATAACTCTCCCTCATAAAATTCGGAGAATCGGAGTCGTAAATTTGTTCGTTCCGGTGAATACTTCGTCTTGCCCCATATTTTTCCCTCTTTTGAAAATAATTCATAGGACCCCATTAAATTTGCACAACCCCATTCAATTCACACAACCCCATTAAAATAAGCGAAACCCAATTTGAAAATTCCCGGAGCCCTTTCTTTGAATAACTTAATAGGTCCTTGTTTTAAAATATTTTTGGTGCTTGTTTTATATTGCAACCATTTTTACTCATCCAAGCTTACCCATCAATTATTTTAAATGGGCTAGTTATTAATGTCCTTAAAAAAAACACTAAATTTGTCATTAATCAAACACTGCAGCTAAAGCATGGTATGCAAGCAGCCTGTCCCCCTACAAAGAACGTCTCTTTTCGTTCGTATGCGTTACCAAGGCCAAAATTGCCCTATTAGAAAATGAAAGTGGCTCGCGAAAGTGTCGTCCTGTCCCGTTTTCTGTTTTGGGTCCTCTTGCTAAGTCAGGTAGGTTAGGAGAGGACACTTTAAATTAACCGTTTTCTTGACGTTGTGAAGCCTAAGAAGGATGGGCTGATGCATGGACGGCAACTAAAGCCCAGTATGCAAGCACTGAATCTAAAGACCAGTATGCAAACACTGCAGCTAAAGACCAGTATGCAAGCACTGCCGCTAAAGCCCAGTATGAAAGCATTGCAACAAAAGCGCAATATCCAAGCACTGCAGCTGAAGCCGAGTATGCAAGCAGTGCAGCTAAAGCCCAGTATGCAAGCACTGCGGCTAAGGCCCAGTATGCAAGCACTGCAGCTAAAGCACAATGCATGTTATGAATTCGCTAGACATTAGAGAAAAAGTGATTGAATATGTTCCGAAATTTTTACACCTGATAAGGAAAAATTGGCAACATTAAAAATGCTGAGCCGGAATATCAGTGAGTTTGTTTTGGGTGCATTTCTCCAGGGGTGTGTACTCACCTAGTGGTGCTTGTGGGGGTTGAGCTCTGGCTCCTTGGTCCCACCTCTCAACTGCCAATCATCTGGTGAACAGATTCCTGAGCCTACTGGGCTCTATCAAATCTACATTTGAAACTGTGTATGGAGTCAGCCTCCACCACATCACTTCCAAGTGCATTCCATTTATTAAATACCCTGACACTGAAAATATTTTTTCTAACGTCTCTGTGGCTCATCTGGATACTACGTTTCCACCTGTGTCCCCTTGTTCGTGTCCCACCCGTGCCGAAGAGTTTGTCTTTTTCCACCCTGTCAATTACCCTGAAAATTTTGTTGGTGGTTATCATGTCTCCCTCTATTCCTCTGTTTTCCAGGGATGTGAGGTTCAGGTCCTTTAGCCTTTCCTCGAAGCTCGCTCCTCTCAGTTCCGGGACGAACCTGGTGGCATACGGCTGAATCTTCTCTAACTTTGTCTTGTGTTTAACTAGGAGTGGACTCCAGGCTGGAGCTGCATACTCCAGGATTGGTCTTACATAAGTGGTATTCAGGGTCCTGAACGATTCCTTACATAAGTTTCTAAAGGCAGTTCTTATGTTGGCCAGTCTAGCATATGCCGCTGATGATATTCTTTTGATGTGGTCCTCTGGGGAGAGGTTCGGTGTGATATCAACTCCCAGATCTTTCTCTCTATTTGACTCTTGCAGGATTTCACCTCCCAGATGATACCTTGTGTTCAGCCTCCTTCTCCCTTCACCTAATTTCATTACCTTACACTTTCCTGAGTTGAACTTTAGCAGCCATTTTCTAGACCATTCCTCCAGGGTGTCCAGGTCATCCTGTAGTCTCTGTCTATCTTCATCCGTCTTGATTCTTCTCATAATTTTTGCATCATTAGCAAACATTGAGAGGAATGAGTCTATACCCTCCGGAAGATAGTTTACATATATTAGAAACAGGATGGGTCCAAGCACTGAGCCCTGTGGGACTTCGCTGGTGACATCTCGCTACTCTGATGTCTCCCCCCTCACCGTTACTCGCTGTTTCCTGTTGCTTAAGTACTCCCTTATCCATTGGAACACCTTCCCTTTTACTCCTGCCTGTTGCTCCAACTTTTTTACAGCCTTTTATGGGGTACTGTGTCAAAGGCTTTGTCCAGGAAAATGTAGTTGGCTCACCCTTCTCTTTCCTGCCTAATTTGTGTTGCCTGGTCATAGAATTCTATTAAAACTGTGAGGCACGATTTACCATCCATGAACCCATGTTGGTGGTGCGATACAAAGTTATTTCCCTCCAGATGCTCTACGAGCCTTTTCCTCACGATCTTCTCCATCATCTTGCATGGTATACAAGTTAGGGAAACTGGCCTGTAGTTCAGTGCCTCTTGCCTGTCACTCTTCTTGTATATTGGGACTACGTTAGCTGTCTTCCAATTTTCTGGTAAGTCTCCTGTTTCTAGTGACCTATTATACACCCTAGAGAGTGGCACACTTAGTGCTTCTGCACATTCTTTTAGTATCCATGGTGAGATTCTGTCAGGCCCAACAGCCTTTGTCACATCCAGCTCCAGCAGACATCTTTTGACTTCATCACTGGTGAGGTCAAATTCCTCCAAGGTTGCTTGGTTTGCCTCCTCCTTATTTAGTGCAGGGGCTTCTCCTTGTTCTATTGTGAAGACCTCCTGGAATCTCTTGTTGAGTTCTTCACACACCTCCTTGTCATTCTCTGTGTATCTGTTCTCCCCTTTTCTCAGTTTCATCACTTGTTCCTTCACTGCTGGTTTCCGTCCTCCTTTTCAATGTACGCGTATGTGTGTGTTTACTAATTTGTATTTACTATTTGTATCTGCAGAATCAAGCTATTAGCTCTTTGGCCCCTCCTTTCTAACCCTTTTATTTTTTCTCTATTGTGCCTACTGCACCTATGTCTCCATAACACACACACTCATCCCCAAGAAGCAGCCCGTAGTAGGTGTATAACTCCTAGGTGCCTACATACTGCTAGGTGAACAGATACATCAGGGTGAAAGAAACTCCACCCAGTTGTTTCTTCTTCTGTCAAAGGAGTGAACCAGGCCCTTAGGACTACGACCCCAGAGCTCCTGTCCACTCAGCCGAAAGGCCGCAGTGTATTGGTACGCGCGCGCACGCGCGTGTATGTGTTTGGTGGGGGGGGGGGGGACGTGCATGCAAGGAATCTACGGAACCTTTTATCTCTTGTGTTCTTAAATTCATCATGTCTTAATCGTGATATTCCTGTAATTATGTGTTAAAGAACACACTTTAACTGCATGGCATCATTGAGAGCCAGAAACCTTGCAACGCTTCATAACAATGTGTAGTGCTTCTTGTGGGATGCAACACATTATACAAGCTAAGCATGTGCTCTCCACAACCTGCTGCAGACATGCCTCGTTTCACGCCACAACTTGAGTGAGGTTGGAAACCAGAGTACATCCATCCCTTCGTTAAACATTTGCATCTCGGTACTCTTCAATCTTGTGTCAGGCTTTAAACGTACGGCCATATATTATGTATACAAAACTTTAAGCAAGGCTTAAGGGAGAAAAGTTATTCAAACACACTCGGTGTTTAATATGTAGAAGAAAACTTATGACGAAATCTGTAAAAAATTTAAATTATTATATCCGTAAAGTAGCAGCTTACTGAATTCATTGTATCCATTTGAGTGTGAAATATTGGACTTGGTAAATTGGTTTGTGTCGCTGGTATCGCGGGAGATTTGCAATGTTTATGATGGCCCCAAGGATGAAATTTCCCTGGTGGATCGTTGCTTTTATTATGAATAACAAGAACATATTGTGCTTCACTTGCTTTGGTTCTAGGGCCTTACTTGAGCAGGTTCACAAGCGTGTATTGTGCCATCTCCACTTCTCACTTTATTTCACTTGCTCCTCTAAATATGTTTCTCTCTTACCCTTCATAGTCGGCATCCACCACCTCCGCTTTGTGCTTCTCTCACCCCTATTTAATTCTCCCCCTCTCTCTCTCTCTCTCTCTCTCTCTCTCTCTCTCTCTCTCTCTCTCTCTCTCTCTCTCTCACCTTTCCGTCTCGCTCTCACCCAGTCACCACAGTTCTTCTCTCCCCCTCTCCCCCCCCCACAAATAATCACCTTTGTTTCTACAAGACAGCGTTATTTAATAGCATTACCGTTCCCAAGCGAGTTCTAACCTTCTAATTACTGGTACCCCATTTCAGGTCACGCATTCATTCAAATCAATCCTAAAGCCTGGCCTAGTAATAAATTATGAAGACTTTTTATACAGCCATATCTGGGTGATGTGTGTGTCGGGATAGAAGCTCCATATAATGTCCAAGAGTCTGGGACAGGTTGCCTGGCATGCTCGTGGAGGCAACCCGTCCTCGACACAAGTTCATTACATCCAGCGTTAGACTCCACAGACGCATTCATCAATGTTAAAATGCTGATCATTCAAAACGGGAATTTCTCAAATATAAAGTAATATTGTAATATATTATAATATATTAGCATATTGTGCATATATAGGCATAAGTTAGGTTGCGTGTTTATGTTCTGTTGGCGATTATTTGTATTTGTAGTACGTGGGTGAAGCATTTATACAACCCGTCCTCGACTCAAGTCCATTACATTCAGCGGTCGACCCCACAGACGCATTCATAAATTTTACCATGCTGTTCATTCAAAACGGGAATTCTCTCAAGTATAAATTAATATTATAATATATTTGCATATTGTGTATATATAGGCATAGGATAGGTTAGGTTAGGTGTTTAGGTTCTGTTGGCGATTATTTGTATTTGTAGTACGTGGGTGAAGCATTTATAGCGTTGTGGTTCGAACAAAATTCGTCAGTGAAGCACTTGTTCCGGATATGTTCGAACGTCAGCAGTTGTGAGTCGTGTGTAAACCGCTTTTCATTCATAAACAGGGGTTTGGCGGGTGCATGGAATCACTTTTGAATCTTTGTTTGGAGGACGGGCTGTCCATGCACCCGCTAACCCCCCCCCCCCTGTTTATGAATGAAAAGTGGTTTACACACGACTCACAACTGCTGACGTTCGAACATATCCGGAACAAGTGCTTCACTGACGAATTTTGTTCGAACCACAAGGCTATAAATGCTCCACCCACGTACTACAAATACAAATAATCGCCAACAGAACCTAAACACCTAACCTAACCTATCCTATGCCTATATATACACAATATGCTAATATATTATAATATTAATTTATACTTGAGAAAATTCCCGTTTTGAATGAACAGCATGTTAAAATTTATGAATGCGTCTGTGGGGTTGACCACTGGATGTAATGGACTTGAGTCGAGGACGGGTTGAACGACGAGATACTTAAGAGCTCTCAAGAGTCATGCCCGAGCTGATTATACTAAGTAATTGCTATGACATGTTTTAGTTCACAATGTGATACCTTTCGTGAATGAACCAAATTCATACTCTGCATTCATATTTAGGTTACCAGAGTGAGAAATGGTGCTTAATGTGGGATGGATATCACCTCGAGCACCGCCTTGCGAAACGAGTCTCGGCCAACAGCAATCAGCGACATTATGGTGATATACGAGAGGGTCGAGAGGTGTTATAAGCATCGACGGGTCAAATGGGGATAAATCTGTGTCATGTATTTGTCCGTATGTCAGACTATATCTCTTGGGAATGACCTTAAATGGCCATCCCTGAACAGCAGTGACACCTACCGCTACACTATGAGATCTTGACAATGATCAGTTTTTTTTTTTACATGCAAGCATGGAAGTTAAATACAATAAAAACTTGAAAAGAACATAGAAAACATAACAAAACAAAACACAACAAGAAACCACCGGCCAGAAGGGCCGACAGCACAGTACAACAAATCACAAACACGATGAATGCATGAGAAACACAGCATACATCAATACACAAAATATAAAACAATGTCAAACAAGCAAGCACAGTAACATTACAAAGCAAATCATTATAAAACAAAACAAACAACAAGAGGTATAACATGAAACATAACAAGAAAATCACAATATTAACAAACCATAAAGGAAAACAAAACAAAAATAACAAGCAAGTACAACATGGAATGCAACAAACAAGCAATCCATGCAATCAAGAAAACAAAACATACACAACAACAACAAACAAGCACCTGCCTGAAGGACCAAGAACAAAACACAACATAAAGGACATCATGAAATAGAACATGAAAATCGCACAGCACACAAGCCAAAAATAAAAACAAAAATAATAATAAAAAAAAAAATAAAATAGAAACAAAAACAAAAAAAAAAAACTCATTCTATCAATGCATTAGTAGAACACACATGGCAAAGTAACAACACAAAAGCAAATACAGGAATAAAAACGCCCTCACCAAAACACCGGCCTCACAACAAATAAGGGAGAGGCACGGGCACAGAATACAAAGGGCAAACAAAAGGCCATAGGGGCACACAACACTACAGTAACATGAAATCAGCTGACATATTTGCCCAGGAACAAGACCCGGGGGAACCACACATTGAACGCCTCCCAAAGCAGCCACCTCCCCTAGGAGGCTTGACCCTCCACTGGGGACGCCATGTCATCCGGAACCCCGGCAACAAACACCCACAAACAGGGAACCCATACGGTGTCACTCTGGAGGCGAGTAACCACCACCTTACTCCATACACCAAGAACCTGCCCATCATGAAAGTCCTCCGGCCTTTCAGACAGCAGGAACTCAGCAACCATGGCCTCCAGGTCCCCAAGTCACAACCCCACAGGAGAGGGACAGAGGGCACCACCACAGGGGCACCAGCGGCCACGGGCACACCACCAGACGACTGCAGGGAACCAGGGCGGCTCGCATCCTTTCGTAAAGTCACTACCAGGCCACGCCCGGCACCAGCATCCGCACTATCCCTGGCAGCGGAAGCCACCACACCCCACTGCGGAGAGCCCCCTGGCAGGGAAGGAACAGAAGGCACACCCGAGACACGGGCACCAGCACCAGCAGGCACATGTACCTCCGCCACCAACAACCTCGGAGACAACGACACATCTGGATCCACACCGTCAACACCCGAAGACCCACAGTCACTGAAGTCCCCAACATCGGCCCAGGCAGTACACGAATGCGTGGAACGTTTGGGCTCCGGCCGGATATTGTCAAAGCCGGAAGCGGACCCAGAAACACGGGCACCACTAGCCGGACGAACCGACGCCCGATGCAGAACGGCAGCAGCCTCTACCACAAGGGGAACCAGACCACACACAGCAGGAGGCTCCGCAGCCACCCCAGCACCCAGCACAGTAGGGACCCGAGGTGAGGATGCAGAGCCAGGCTCAGCAGCCGAAGACGAGGTAGCAGACGGCGATGCCTCACAGGGAGCATCAGGAAGGCCCACGGAAGCAGCAGGGCCAATGACAGAAGCAGGAGAATCGTCCGGCGGCACCTCAACATCCGGAGGGTCTGCGACATCCGGGGAACGTCAGGCGACGCTGGGGGAGCCTCATCAGCTAACGGGACGTTCACCTCCTCATCCCCGGAGTCCTCCTCCAGAGGGAGCGGCGGGAAATCCTCTTCACGGAACAAATTTACGGCAGCAACCGGATCAGCAGTGCACCCGGCAGCCTGATGCCCCAACAAGCCACACCGGAAACAAGTACGGAGTTGTCGGGCAAAAAAGCCGGACAGAGGACGGAATGTCCGACCTCAGTCGCATCCCGAGGGTTCGAATGTTGGTCTTCACACCCGAATACTTCCCAGAAGACAGCAAGTTCATCCGCACACTGACGACGGGGCCATACCTCTGGAAGAAACGCCGGAGGACGGTCTCAGGAAACTCCATGAGGGCGCCATGGACACTTACATATGTCACAGCACCACTGCGGTCCGAAACAATGATCAGTGGTTGATGGTACCTCGTCCAGACTTAGAACAACCACTGTCTAGTGCTCATGGGAGTTTTTAACTTTAGTGGAGGCAAATCATCCTTTCTCGAGGATCCGAGTCCTGCTGGTTTGGTGAACCAGGTGCAGCACTAAAGCTGCTGAGAAGGGCACAAGTTGCACCAAATAAGTGGCTCTTCCCCAAAAATGTGTCGTGTTTACGACTGATCTCGTCTACAGCTGAAAGACACAATGCGAGAACTGATTATTAAGATATCGAGCAAAGAGGGACCAAACGCACCTTCTTTGTCTTTTAACATTATACGTTGCTCCATTACGCAAGGTTGAATGGATAAGGAATCCATGTGGGCAATTTCTTCGTTTGAGCTTCATAAGGAGACAGCCATGATCACTAGGACATTACAAGCTGCGTGAGAATGTGTATATGATCTGAGGCATTTCTTAGAAGTAAAACGAGATATTGGAGTTAATAGGCAAGAGACGTAAAATGTCAAGTTCCACTGATAAACCTTTCTTTTTGTCAATATTTGGCAAACAGAAGATCTTTGTGAAAAGAAAAATCTTGAATATCGCATTTCTAGTGTGGTTAGACTAGCCCGATGCAGATTATTTAGTAAATAGCCGAAATTACTTTCATTCATGGTAACTGCCAAGTTGATGTGCATTGGCGATCAGCACTTTATCTTTATCCGATTATGATAAATGGTGTAACACGAGTTCCGAGAGAGACTAAATTTTTTTTAATTTTTTTCCACATTTATTTTATGGATAATTGCCACTCATTAGTGATATTATTGTGTTGATTACCATGGCGATACATCAGTGCTAATGACAGACATTGTCAGTGTATACACATATAAATAATTTGTATAGGCATAAAGCATAAACCAGTGTCAGTATTTTGAGTATTTTATCCCTGTGCTTTCACAGGAGAATATTACAATGATGTATACAATATATCTCAGTGAAATTATGAAAAATCTGTTTATACTCGTTCTCTGTTAGTAGTAAGAATTCCTGTGTTGTCAGATGTGACCAGCCCAGCATGAACGATTCAAGTCGTTAATTAATATATAATGTTTAGAGGATATTCCGGAGCTCCTACTTATTTTATTGTTTCATTGTTAGTCTTATATCAGTGACAAGCCTGATCATGGCCAGACCAAATCAGTCTGAGTGTAATGTATATGTTGGCTTGCGGGCTGCTGAAACAAACAGCATCACCGATCAAGTTATCACTAAAAGCGTGTGCCCTTCCACCAGGCTGCTAGGTTAGCGTCACGCAATATATCGACTACAGGTAAGCAGTGAGGCAAAGTGAACTGAATGTAAACTTGCACAGAAATAATTATTCTAATGTTCAGTAAACTGGCAGATGCCAAATTTTAATATACTAAAGCATCTGAGTACCTGCTCGTTGTTGTTTACTATAATGTTTATATCTATAACACTATTTGGTCACGTGACGACACGAGAGCAGTCGTGATAGAAGAAGTAACACTATCTTCTCCCTCCCATTCCCTCCAGCACAGTCCTATGACCTCTTGACCCTGTTGGTCTTCTGTCTTCACACCTCTCTGACCCCTCGCACTGGTCCAGAAACGCTGTTGTTCACCTGTGTACAGAGGCACTGTAATCACTGCACACAGGCTAGTCATACTGTAATTCATGACAGTTGGATCAACAAGTCCTCTCGAACAATACATTACATTTTGACGTCACATTTGGTCCGCAACGGACAAAATATGAGGTTCTCTAAATCATAACCTCTCTCAAACATCCATGTTTTCTAAGCGTGGGCCTGTCGGTGAGGTTAGCTTAGGTTAACTACGAGCACTCTAATACGTAAATTTATGTCCGTTGTAACAACTCGAGATGACAGGCTTGGATGACAGTAAGGCACAACTGGGCCACCAGTTGTGCACGTTGTTGCTGACAACTCCTCATATCAGCCGACTTCATTTTGCGAAGATATATTTGGGAGCACGTGTTTCAAACCCTATAGTTAGCCTAGGCATTAATGAACGCTTATCGAGTAATGTTCTTGAGAATATCTCCGCTTCCAATGGGGTTCTTGATGGCAGAGATCCTTGCTGTATAAATAAACATAATGTGCTACACCCAAAATTTGACTAGGAGGTACTCCTAGTCAAATTTTCAGTCATATAGTCAAATACTAGTCATATATAGTCAAATTCAGTCATATATAGTCAAATACTCCTAGTACTAAAGTACTAGGTACTTTAAGAGAGTACGTAAAGAATATTACGATTGCCAATAAACAGAAGTTCACAGATATTTATAAAACACTGAAATTTCAACAGGTTCAACAAGAACAAAACGCGACTTTTAAATAGTAACGTTTAAATAGTAAGGTTCAAATTATTTAACAACTAAATTGCAAGATTGACAATTTGTTATTTTATATAGAGTAGCTATCTGACTATTGCACAGACCACCAAATCTTAACGTAACTGAACCACTATATATATATAACCAATAGAAGAGTTTTGTCCAGAATACTATTGGTTCGGCACATATTGCTTGGTATTTTTCCCAGAAATATTTTGGTCAACTACTTCACTTCAGACTTGTGTTAACCGCATTTATTGCCCTAAATCATAAACCCCAACGACCTCCTAGTATAAATACGTTATCCTTGGATCCTTATCTGTGGTCTGATTGAAGTCTCCTTAACCGAGGTAGGAAACTGCAGAGACATAACCCCCCCCTTCCCTCTGCTCTCATAGACAAGAAAACAAGGAACACGTTACAACCTATTCTTGGCCATTGAATGCTCGGTTATTGTCGCAGTTTACTCAAGAGATGCAATACTTTTGCATAGATTGCTTCTAAATTGTACATATTTAGTAATCGGTGTGCAATCTATAACAGTTTAAATCCACTGAAGATGTATCTTGCAATAGATAATATAAATACATTCGACATGCGAAATGTATATTGTAACAGGAAATTATACTTTCTCACAATTAAAGTATTTCACAATTAATCTATTTTCACTATATCAAGATATATATTTAAACTCAAATCACACTCATGAAGAATACAGATAATCTCCCAAATATTAGTTATGGTGCAACGTCACACTGTAAAACACAATCAAGAAAAGGTATTATATAAATTACAAGTAGAGTACATGTAAGAGAAGAACAAGAAAACAAAATTTATAGTTAAACACATGTTCTGAATAACGAAGAGTCACCAGGAGACTTGGCTAAATACACCAGAACACTAAACATTAGTTACTCGTATATTTCTTAAGACAAGTGACTTAATACTTCGTTTTCTTCTTTTATTCTATAATCCTACCCTTTCTCTCCTCACTTTTATCTACTGTCTCTTTCTCTCTTATGTACTATCTACTGTCTTTTTCTTGTTCTCACTCACCCAATCGTTCATCCTGTTTTGGTGTTCATTAAGCATTCTAATGTTCATATATAATAGATCGCAATAAAAATACACACCTACACGGAGTTTAAAATTTTGTTTCGTAAAATTCAGCAGTATTTACTTTTGTGTGTGTGTGTATATATTGTGGGCAACTGGTATAAATATTCATGTATGTATGTATTTCAAATATACATATAATATATAATTAATCTGAATACTTGTACACGCATAACAAATGTATGAGTATTGGCATTTTGCATTAACCTATCCTACTCATTCATGTGTTAGCCAGACCGCCTTACTCAATTATCGGTTCACTGATAGATGTGTCATATTCTTTATTGAAAAGTCGATATGCTGTGTTGCTTAAGCCAGACTTATTTCTGGGTATTGGCAGTAACGTCGCTGGGCTGGCCTTGGGCACACCACACCTCGGGGATGATGTTGTTGTTGTTTAAGATTCGCTACTTGAACAAAAAGTTCCAAGGAGCACGGGCTATGGTGAGCCCATAGTGGACTCACCTGGCACAGGAGCGTGGCTGTAACTTCTCTGAAGTTACATCAGGGAGAAATGGTTCTATTTTTTAGTTTTTAACCTCCGGAAAAATCTATGTGTTATTTCTGTGAAGTTGACGTCTTGTACGACAGGGATATACAGAGTTAGGAGTTGACCAGACCACACACTAGAAGGTGAAGGGACGACGACGTTTTGGTCAACATCTCTCAAAGATGTTTCGTTATTTCATCCCTTGAGCAGTTTCAAATAAACGTGAGTCAGAAATCATGGTTTTAGGGACTGGAAGCCATTTGATTCTACCTCTTGAATGAGGTATTCGATCTTCACGATCCTCACTGATTTTGTTGTTTTCATTTCGACCTCATTCTCAAGTCGATTGTGAATGGTAACCTAACTCAACAGAGTTAGGAGGGGGGTGGGGTGGGGAGCTAGGGAACTAAACCTCACTTCAGCCGCAGAAAAAGAAGATACATGTGACATGATCTCTACAAGTAAACTCCTTAAAGGATCGATTAGGTAGACAAGGATAGTGTATTTTATATACAGGTAACACTAGTTAAGAAGAGGGAGATAGAAACTACCTGAATGAGCCACAGACGTTAGAGTACATATTAGTTCCAAAATGCTACGGAAAAAAAGGGAATTAATTATGGACACGTCGATATATATATATATATATATATATATATATATATATATATATATATATATATATATATATATATATATATATATATATATAATATATATATATATATATATATATATATAATATGCAAACAAGCCTGAATGGTCCCCAGGACTAGATACAACTGAAAACTCACACCCCAGCAGTGACTCGAACCCATACTCCCAGGAGCAACGCAACTGGTATGTACAGGGATGCCTTAAACCACTTGACCATCACGACCGGACATAAGGAAGTGATAGCCGAGGCTATATGAACCACTTCCCCGCCGGCACCTGGATGGTTATCTTGGGCATAGCATTTTATCAAATCACCTCATTTTTTGGGGCAACACGTGAGGAACACAAATGCAAACAAGCCTGAATGGTCCCCAGAACTAGATACAACTGAAAACTCACACCCCAGAAGTGACTCGAACCCATACTCCCAGGAGCAATGCAACTGGTATGTGCAGGGACGCCTTAAACCACTTGACCATCACGACCGGACATTTGCATTTGTGTTCCTCACGTGTTGCCCAAAAAATGAGGTGATTTGATAAAAGCTATGCCAAGATTACCATCCGAGTGCCGGCGGGGAAGTGGTTCATATAGCCTCGGCTATCACTTCCTTATGTCCGGTCGTGATGGTCAAGTGGTTTAAGGCGTCCCTGTACATACCAGTTGCATTGCTCCTGGGAGTATGGGTTCGAGTCACTTCTGGGGTGTGAGTTTTCAGTTGTATCTAGTCCTGGGGACCATTCAGGCTTGTTTGCATATATATATATATATATATATATATATATATATATATATTATATATATATAAACTTTTTAGACACTCCACCCACCAGGGGACTCGAACACTGGCCAACGAGGTGGCACTTGCACGCTGTATCACCTACACTATACTTCAAATCTATAAGAGAGGTTGGAATTCTGGTGTATTTAACCAACCAGAACTCCATTCCTCTCCCAGGCAATGCGATAGTGTGAGATCTCTGGTGCTTTGCATCGAGCCCTGTTACAACTGGGAGAGGAATGGAGTTCTGGTTGGTTAAATACACCAGAATTCCAACCTCTCTTATGGCTTTGAAGTATAGTGTAGGTGATACAGCGTGCAACTGCCACCTCGTTGGCCAGTGTTCGAGTCCCCTGGTGGGTGGAGAGTCTAAAAAGTTATAAACTGCAGCTAGTGGTAATAGGCTAGTCTGTGCATTATATATATATATATATATATATATATATATATATATAATATATATATATATATATATATATATAGACATTATAGAATGACTCGGAAACCTATATATACAGTCGACTGATGGTTAAAAACGGGACCTCCAAGAGCTGAAGTTCCACCCTTGCAACCAAAGGTTTTGAACAAGTTAACAAACAAAAAATATTCACTCACAAAACACACTCGAGAACTGCACTGACAAGCGTACAGCCGCGCGTCTCTTTGTTGGATGTCGTGATCTTCAGGATGAACGGAAATTGTGCTCTCCCGATGTCTCTCTTCATTTGTCTCTCAATAACATCGCTCGGTTGGTCTATTTTGCTCTGGTATTGGTATTCTAAATGGCTACCTTGGGTTTGTTTTTACCGTTCACTGCCACAGACAGTGCTAATAGTCTTCCAGACTTGGGGCCTTCTTTAGGTAATCACACACACACACACACACACACACACACACACACACACACACACACACACACACACACACACACACACACCACACACAACACACATCTTGTTTCTGATATATGTAAATGATCTCCCGGAGGGTATCGATTCATTTCTCTCAATGTTTGCGGACGATGCCAAATTATGAGAAGGATTAAAACAGAAGAGGACTGTTTGAGGCTTCAAGAAGACCTCGACAAGCTGAAGGAATGGTCGAACAAAAGGTTGTTAGAGTTTAACCCAACCAAATGTAATGTAATGAAGATAGGTGTAGGGAGTAGCAGGCCAGATACAAGGTACCATCTGGGAGACGAAATTCTTCAGGAGTCAGAGAAAGAAAAAGACTTGGGGGTTGATATCACGCCAGACCTGTCTCTGCAGCACATATCAAGAGGATAACATCAGCGGCATATGCCAGGCTGACCAACATACGAACGGCATTCAGAAACTTGTGTAAAGAATCATTCAGAACTTTGTATACCACATATGTCAGGCCAATCCTGGAGGATGCAGCCCAGCTTGGAGTCCATATCTAGTCAAGGATAAGACTAAACTGGAAAAGGTTCAAAGGTTTCCACCAGACTAGTACCCGAGCTGAGAGGTATGAGCTACGAGGAGAGACTACGGGAATTAAACCTCACTTCGCTGGAAGACAGAAGAGTTAGGGGACATGATCACCACATTTAAGATTCTGAAGGGAATTGATAGGGTAGATAAAGACAGGCTATTTAACACAAGGGGCACACGCACAAGGGGACACAGGTGGAAACTGTGTGCCCAAATGAGCCACAGAGATATTATAAAGAACTTTTCAGTGTCAGAGTGGTTGACAAATGGAATGCATTAGGAAGTAATGTGGTGGAGGCTGACTTGATACACAGTTTCAACCCACCAAAACACACACCGTTAAAAAGTTGGAGCAACAGGCAGGAGTAAAAGGGAAGGTGCTCCAGTGGATAAGGGAGTAGTACTTAAGCAAACAGGAAACAGGAGTAACCGTGAGGGGGGAGACATCAGAGTGGCGAGATGTCACCAGCGGAGTCCCACAGGGCTCAGTACTTGGACCCATCCTGTTTCTAATATATGTGAACGATCTTCCGGAGGGTATAGACTCATTCCTCTCAATGTTTGCTGATGATGCAAAAATTATGAGAAGAATCAAGACGGATGAAGATAGACAGAGACTACAGGATGACCTGGATAAACTGGAGGAATGGTCTAGAAAATGGCTGCTAAAGTTCAACTCGGGAAAGTGTAAGGTGATGAAATTAGGAGAAGGGAGCAGGAGGCTGAACACAAGGTATCATTTGGGAGGGGAAATCCTACAAGAGTCAAATAGAGAGAAAGATCTGGGGTTGATATCACACCGAACCTGTCCCCAGAAGCCCACATCAAAAGAATATCATCAGCGGCATATGCTAGACTGGCCAACATAAGAACTGCCTTTAGAAATTTGTGTAAGGAATCTTTCAGAACCCTGTATACCACTTATGTAAGACCAATCCTGGAGTATGCAGCTCCAGCCTGGAGTCCATACCTAGTTAAACACAAGACAAAGTTAGAGAAGATTCAGCGGTATGCCACCAGGCTCGTCCCGGAACTGAGAGGATTGAGCTACGAGGAAAGGCTAAAGGAGCTGAACCTCACATCCCTGGAAAACAGAAGAGTAAGGGGAGACATGATAACCACCTACAAAATTCTCAGGGGAATTGACAGGGTGGACAAAGACAAACTCTTCACCACGGGTGGGACACGAACAAGGGGACACAGGTGGAAACTTAGTACCCAGATGAGCCACAGAGACGTTAGAAAGAATTTTTTCAGTGTCAGAGTAGTTAATAAATGGAATGCATTAGGCAGTGATGTGGTGGAGGCTGACTCCATACACAGTTTCAAGTGTAGATATGATAGAGCCCAGTAGGCTCAGGAATCTGTACACCTGTTGATTGACAGTTGAGAGGCGGGACCAAAGAGCCAAAGCTCAACCCCCGCAAGCACAATTAGGTGAGTACAATTAGGTGAGTACACCGAAACTACGACGTTGGTACAACGTTCGAACAAGCTTTAACATTCCTAACCAGTTATAACAACCAATATTGCAAGTTGTAACAACGTTCTAATACGTCATTAACACGTTAAGCCAAGATGTAACAACTTTATTTCAAGTTGTAAAGAGCGGAAAATAGAGACAGTTTCGGTTTGTGTTTCCAGGGAAGTGTAGATATAATAGAGCCCAATAGGCTCAGAGGAATCTGTACACCTGTTGGTTTGACGGTTGAGAGGCGGGACCAAGAGCCAGAGCTCAACCCCGCAAACACAACTAGGTGAGTACAACTAGGTGAGTACACACACAGGCGTGTGGACAGCAAGCTGGACATGTGATCCTGTGGCACAGGTTCGATTCCGACACCGGCGAGGAAACAAAATGGGCAGAGTTTCCTTCACCCTAATGCTCCTGCTACCTAACAGTAAATAGGTACCTGGGAGTTAGACAGCTGTTACGGGCTGCTTCCGGGTGTGTGTATGTATGTGTGTGTGTGTGCTGAAAAATAGTAGTTAGTACAGTTGATTGATTGACAGTTGAGAGGCGGGCCGAAAGAGCAGAGCTTAACCCCGCAAGCACAACTAGTTGAATACAACTAGGTGAATAAACACACCACACACACACACACACACACACACACACACACACACACACACACACACACACACACACACACA
>WNGS01165339.1:3472481-3483945 GCA_020271785.1 Procambarus virginalis
TCTTTTCTTTGTACGTCTGCTAGTGGTACGATGATATTCCTCCAGAGTATGTCAGATATTCCAGTAGATTCATGATAGCAAATCCTTTTAAGGTGCTACGTCAGCTAGGTATTCAAACACGCCTCTTCATGCCAATCGTTCCCTTCCTCCAACGATTGCAAATATATTGGATAGCCCCATAATGGAGATCACTGCAATTACAATTTGGGATTAGATACTAGTAACAAAGCCCGGCTAACTGTGTGTGCAGGCTCCTCATGCTGGGGACTTTCTGTTAACAAACCTAAATTCCTACTTAGGTACGAGCCTGGACTGTTTGACATATTGCCATTTATTTAGGAGGATGGGACTGCGAAACCTAGCGTCTGACTTCTATCTTAACAGTAATCAGCAGAGTCCAAGGGAGAGTAGTTTTACGTCCTGCCAGCCAACCACCACCTGTGGACTGCCCTCTGATACTCTACCAAAGCTATCTAACCGCCTTTGTAGTGGTTAGTCTGTCACAATGATTTAGTTAATTACGATATGTTCAAGACTTATTGGCTGTATTAGTCAAGATAAGCATGACAGCTTTCGCTTCAGCGAAAGCTGAAGCTGCTGTGCTGCTGAGCGTAGTGTCATGCTCGTAGTAGCTTCACCCGTGTGGTTTTGTGCTGAGCTATTAGTCATCTAAACAGTGGGAGGGTTATCAAGACCATAAAATAAATACAAGTATATTAACCACCGGCGAGACTAAACAACTTGTGTCATATACACCAGATAAGCTACACACACACACAACACATATTGTTTCTTGCCATCTTTCATTATTATTTGCCCAAGTTACATGTGCTGTGATATCAAAATCTGTCCTTTTGATGCAATTAAAAAGAGATAGGCACATTTAAGAAAAAATTGGGAAAATCTTTTTTTTAACTGCTCCCTATCGTGACAGTTAAGTTCACACTAATAGTGACACGTTTGTGTTTTAAGATGTTCTTATCACGTATGTGATTTCACTTATTTGCCGTATTATGAAATTGGTAATGCTATATTGGCAATGTAAAGCCTTCTGCAAGTATTAGATACCTTAACTAAAATAATCATCAAGTGAGTTAATTTATAATTTTCTTTCGAAGTTCATGAATTAAATATAATTATATTCCATCAGATTGTGTTAAAAGTTATTTGCTAACCCTCCTGATTAAGTAGATAAAGATTGTATACACAGTTGAGTTTAAATACAAAATGCTTCGATTTTCGAGTTTTGATTTGATTGCTAAGTCATCAAATTTATTGAGTTCACTATTTCCATATTAGTGTGTAACATTAAAGTATCCAGATGTCTGCATTTTTTTTAATCAGAGTGATATGCTAATTTCCAAATTGAATGCCTTTCGTAGTGTCATATCAGCAGTAGAGTGCGTTGTTCTGTAGATAACGGTAGATAATTATCTAATGCAATTTCGCAGCATCTATATTAGATTAAAGAGACTTTATTGCCACCATTATATCAATAATTACAGTTCTGACTGGAATCAACAGGTGCTCAACGATGAAATAAACTTACATTTTCACACCTAAATTAATACTTTTTAGTTTAATATTTGAGTGGCAATATCTATTGGTAAAATACTCTTTAGAAGTAATAACAACAAAGCAGCTGTAATAACCAGAAGTAAAAACATTAGTCAACTAACACAAATATCCTTAGTAAGAGCAGACGTAGGCCTAGTAAGAATAGTAGTTAACATTAGCGGAAATAATAATTAAAATCGAGGTACTAAAAACTAGACCCGGCGACTAAATCCTTCCAGTGCGGATTAGCAATTCAGTAGTTTCTCTTAAACTAATCCCATTCAGGAGTATTCACTTGCTAATTATCTAGCTTACCAATTTCCAATTCATTGTACCCATGCTAACTAATAAACGGATTTTCGTAGCGATATTCCATCAGTTTGATTGATTGATGAATTTACATGCACCCAAGAGGTGGCACAGGCATGGATAGCCCTTTAAATTCAATCAGTTAGACTACTGAGGCGACTCGAACAAACGATCAAGGTTTCCCAGCCGCACACCTTTACCACGACGTGATAAAAGGTTTATACCACTCTGGATTCCATTAAGTACACAGGAAGTCCCGTGGGCCTCCTAATATGAAGCCAGTCTAGTTTGACCTACAATCGCCTTGCACTCTGGGGTGTTGGTAAAACTAGTTCATCAGCTGCACGTTCTGATATCGTGTCACTGGATAGCACAGTTTCAAATTGCTGCTTCTGAGACATATCTCTGTGTTCAAAGAGAAACTATCAAATATATTTTATGGTAATTCACCGTTGAAGTGACTTGGAAAATGGTAATAGTGGAAGTCTTAATGGTTTTAAAGAAGTCTGACATCATGTTGCATAGATCTCAGAAGTGAATTTTTTTACAATGGACTGTTAAGATGTAATGTTTAGTTTTTCTTTGACCATTTCTCATTCCGTAATACTTTAGAAGCTGAATTATTTTGAAGATTTGGGTTTTAGAGAGATTTAAGAGCTTACAGACAATGCAACCATTTAAAAACAGTGTATTGCTATAAAATATAGATATAGTGGATCACGGGATAAAACAGGTATACACAAAACGGCTTGCTAGTGCACCAAAACAGCGTTGCACTCACTGAATCTTCTTGAAATTCGCGAGTTCAAGGTAATTATTACTGTTGTCTAACGCTGCTCTTCAAACACGGTTCATGTTAATACAAACTTCGGCATGATCATTATTACATAGACATCCTTCATACATGAATACATAAAAAACATAACACACGTCCAATGCAACTATGTCCGTGTATAAACCACAATGGGCATCCCCCGAGACATCAAACAAGGAGCATCGCTGTGAAACAAAGGTGGCTGGGTGAGCGTCCTGCCTCTCAAAGGAATATTAATGACAAGGAACGAAACTGCCCGCAGCAATTACATCCACGACAGCACAAGGGTTCGGCTGCCTGGGCGACGACACTCCCAAGTTTGTCATAATAATGTTGTGAATGTTGAGGCTTGAGGCGATGTGTGCGTCATTTGGAGGTAAGAGCCTGGAGACGAGAGAGAGATAGAGAGGGGAGGAGAGCAGAGAGAGAGATGAGAGAGAAGAGAGAGACTGAGAGAGAGAGGAGAGAAGAGGAGAGAGAGAGAGGGAGAGAGAGGAGAGAGAGAGAGAGGGAGGAAACTGTAACTACACCACTCTCTTCTTGCCACCCTTGCTTCCTCCATATCGATTTACAACTCCACAACCTCCAACCACACTTCCACCTTCCCACAACCACAGAAGCTTACCCGCGGTGGTTGCCCATACGTCTATCCTCCCAAGCCTCCCCAAGAAGCCTTCGTGGTGGAGGCTTTGTGTGGGGGTGGCAACACCCACAAGCCACCACCACAACAGCCTCCACCACGACAGCCTCCCCTCCACATAACCTCCGCAACGCGCATTTCACAACCAACAATTTTCAAACTAATTAACAAAAGAATCGTGCTGCTCGGCCTTGCATATTGCAAACGCTCAAAAAGCCTGTACACAAGTCAATTAAAACTTGTTGAAGTGTCTGTTCTATTACTTACACACTTCAAGAGTTTCATGGCTCCTTCAGTATCAGGAATTTAACTGTAGGTCTTCAATAAAATCTTTTATGATAGTACGGTGTACCAGTCATCTAAAGATCTGTACATATATATATATATATATATATATATATATATAGGATATATATTATTATATTATATATATATAATATATCTATACGTATGTCTATATATATCCTTATCTATATATATATATATATATCCTATATCTATATAGCTATCTCCGATATATAGTATCTGATAGTATACTATCATGATATGTTATCTAGTGGCCAGAACGTCGTACTCGGCCTACTATTGCAAGAGCCCCGATTTGCCTAATAAGCCAAGTTTTCCTGAATTAATATCTTTTCTCACATTTTGCCTTGTGAAATGAGTAAACGCTACCCATTGCTTATGTATGAGGCGTCAATTGTATTTTATTGGAGTTAAAAGTAACGTAGATATCTGCGCGGCAACATAACCACCCTACCTAACCAACCTAACCTATCTTTATAGGTTAGGTTGGGTTAGGTAGCCGACAAAGTTAGGTGTAGGTTAGGTAGGTAGGTTAGGTGTAGTCGAAAAAAACATTCATTCATGAAAACTTGGCGTATTAGGCAAATCGGGCCCTTGCATAGTAGGCTAGAGAAATGCGTTCTGGCTACTAGGTACCACATATATAGTATTATAGAGATATATATATACTATATATTAAAAAAAAAGAAAAAACCAAAAAATAAAAATAATATATATAGATAGATATATATTATTATATGCGGGAAAAACCCACAAAGAAATGGAGAGAGAGACTTGAACGTTTCTCGACTCGCGCAAGGCGTTTGTCAACATCAGACTGACTGAGAGAAGATTAAGGGGAGGGTACAGGTCAGCACATGGACCTGACCCACCCATCTATGGGGAAAGGAAGGATTACCAGAAACTGGAGACGTCAAAGAGGATTAAGCGGTCAGAGAAATTGTACAGAACGATAGGGGACAAAACTTCCAAACCCCATAAACCTCATAATCCACTTAGACCGATTATTAGTTCACTTGGTTCAGCGGCGGGCCCTTAGTAAACTTTTTAAGTGGGTGGGATATAAAGTTTTGATCCCCTTCCGTTGGTACAATCTTTCTAACTCGCGACTTTAACTTAAACAATGTAGACTTAATTAATAACTAGCCACATTAAATTTGAATTTTGATTTTAACCTAGTAAGTTTTGATGTGCCTGCTTTATTCACTAAAGTACATGTTGATGATTTGTTAGAATACCGACGTGAGGAACTGCCTAAACATAATTTTAAGTTTTACAGACCAATAATGTGTTGGATCTTATCAAATTATGTATAAAGACAATTATTTCAGTTTCAATGGAAAAATTTTCAAACAAGCATTTGGAATGGCTATGGACAATTCCTTTTCCCCAGTTTGAGCACTTTGTATATGGAGTTTTTCGAAACAAAGGTCTTATCCAGGATTATCCCTCTAATGTAGTCTGGTTTAGTTAGGTAGTCGATGATATTTTGTGCTTATGGCCGAGTGACCAAACTCAAATGTTTTTCTTAATAACTTAATTCTTTGGTACCTTCAATAAAATTCACTTGTGAGACGAGGTGAATAGGTATCTTCCATTTTTGGACATTATGTTGTCATAGAGTCAATAGTAAAGGTTCCAATTAATGTGTATGAGAAACCTACCAACGTGGGGTCGTTTGTTCATTATTAGTCGAATCATCATAGTAAGTTAAACAGGCAGTATTTTGCTGGAGCAATGTTTCTTCGAAGCTTTGAGGGTATGCAGCCCCTGAGTTTTTTGATGAAGAATAGCAAAATATATGAAAATTGGAAAGAGTTTACAGTACCCTAAGATGTTTTTGGATTGTTCGTTTGGGAAGTAAACGTACGTTGTTATAATAAGTGTCTCCAAAGCGAAACCAGAAAATGAAACTCATTGGTGGTACCTTATGCAATGGGATTTGAGGAAACTTTCCCAGTTTTTAAAAACCTAATATCAAATTGGTGGGTGTTTCACAAATAATACCGATCAAGTCTAATTAATAAAAAACTCCCCTGGTACAGCGTTGTGTGTATTCAATTCTTGTAATGATTGTGAGTCTGTGTACCTTGGACAAACAGGAAAATCCTTACAATTACGTATGTCTCAACATGCTTATAGTATAAGAACTGCCCAGACGTCTAATGCTTTGTATCTACACACAAGTTTGTATGATCACACTATTAATTGGGATGGGGCGAAAAGCATTGCCAATTGCAATGGCTTTGTGGAACGGAATTTAATTGAGTCTGCGCTAATTAGTCAATGTCCAAATCTTCTCAATGTTAGTACTGGTATGTACAAACTTGATCCAGTTTTAAGTTACAATATTACACAACAGTTTAAGAAAAAACTTTGATAAGGGAGGCATACAATGTCTCATTACATTTTATATTCAATTATTGTGTGTTCATGAGGCTTTTCCTTAATCTTCATCCTAATTCTCTGACCGCTTAATCCTCTTTGACCCCTCCTGTTTCTGGTAATCCTTTCCCCATAGATGGGTTGGTCAGGTCCATGTGCTGACCTGTACCCTCTCCTTACTTCTCTCAGTCAATCTGATGTTGACAACGACTTTCGCGAGTCGAAACGTTCATCTCTCTTCTCCATTTCTTTGTGGTTTTTCCGCATACAAATGATCAGTGTTTAGTGATCGTCAATTGCATATATATATATATATATATATATATATATATATATATATATATATATATATATATATATATTATATATATATATATATATATATATATATATATATAAGCCGTATGAGAAACTAAGATATGTTCGTATGTATTCTGCTTTCCATAATTCTGTGCACCTAACTACAAAGGGTTGTCAAAACGCTCATTAAAGCAGGCATAATAAAACTGTCAAAAGTCCTAACTTCAACACCTCGACGAAACGCCAATTAGAGATGCTATCATTGTGCCGAGAGGTAATTTCCTGAGGGTTCATATTCTCACGGCGCAATTAGTTTCTGAAAGGCGAAGTTGGAGGAGGAGCTACAGAGGAGGAGCTAAGAGGGAGGCAGCAGGAAGAGGCACGGCACGGGCCAACCTGGCAAGTGGCACCAGTAGATAGAGATAGTGTCAAGTGGCGCCAGGTGACACTGAGGCTCCTGGCACTGGGAGGAAGTGAATAACTTGACATGTGACACCAGACGGGAGAGCAAAAGGGGGGAAAAATATGTCGCGCTGGACCAGATCGCGTGACAATTAACACCAGGAGGCAGAATCTCACCTTACTTCATTAGGGAGGTGTATGGTACCATGATGGCGGTGTATGGTACCATGATGGCGGTGTATGGTACCATGATGGCGGTGTATGGTACCATGATGGCGGTGTATGGTACCATGATGGCGGTGTATGGTACCATGAGGGCGGTGTATGGTACCATGAGGGCGGTGTATGGTACCATGAGGGCGGTGTATGGTACCATGAGGGCGGTGTATGGTACCATGATGGCTGTGTATGGTACTATGATGACTGTGTATGGTACCATGATGGCTGTGTATGGTACCATGATGGCTGTGTATGGTACCATGAGGGCGGTGTATGGTACCATGATGGCGGTGTATGGTACCATGATGGCTGTGTATGGTACCATGATGGTGGTGTATGGTACCATGATGGCTGTGTATGGTACCATGAGGGCGGTGTATTGGACCATGAGGGCGGTGTATGGTACCACGATGGCTGTGTATGGTACCATGATGGTGGTGTATGGTACCATGATGGTTGTGTATGGTACCATAATGGGTGTGTATGGTACCATGATAGCTGTGTATGGTACCATGATGGCTGTGTATGGTACCATGATGGTGGTGTATGGTACCATGATGGCTGTATATGGTACCATGAGGGCGGTGTATGGTACCATGAGGGCGGTGTATGGTACCATGAGGGCGGTATATGGTACCATGAGGGCGGTGTATGGTACCATGAGGGCGGTGTATGGTACCACGATGGCTGTGTATGGTACCATGATGGTGGGACTGGTACACACACCAGTTACTACACAGTGGTGAGTACAAATAGGTGAGTACACTGTCTCAAACAAGTAATTGCAGCCGGATTTAATATATATATTTTTCATCGTATATTTACTAAAGATACTACTGATAACTCATTATATTATATTATATTATATTATATTATATTATATATAGGCCTGTTATATCATCTAAAATAACCAACTGAGAAGGAACGTTTTTCTCTCCCCAGCATGAGAGAGATATGGTAGATATCAGGAGAAAGGGCAAAGCTAACACGACTATATATGAAAGGGACATGAAGACATGGAGCTGGTATATAAATATATATATATGGACCGAGTGAAAAAAAAACCGTACTCTACCACTTGAACCATCTGGTATCGAACATCGGTCCTGCAAGAGGCAACGCTCGAGAGTTAGTCTAACGTTTGAGCAACATATTTTGTACACTGAACATATCACGTAAGTGAGAACGTTTGCAACATGCATTGCGGACTGATATAAGGTGATAGATAGGTTGAAGGTATTAAAATGTTCTTGTTTGAATTATGTGGGAAGCACTTATGTTGTCCAAGCAATCTAGAAATACATGGCCAAATCACACGTCAACATGTGAGAAACGATGACGTTTCGTCCGTCCTGGACCATTATCAAGACACTTACACAGCTATATAATGATCCCAGGATGGACCGAAACGTTAACGTCAATTCTTCCCTTATAAATACAAATACAAATCACAATATTTGATTCAGGTAAAGTACAAGATATGCAGGTGAAATACAAAAGTTGATGCTTTATAGATAGAGCTAGTACATACAATGCTAAAGCCACTATTACGCAAAGCGTTTCGGGCAGGAAAAACACTAAGACTCAAACTTAATACTAACTTAGACTAAAGTATAAATTGTGTTGAGAAACAAAACATAGAAAAAAATGAAAAAAAGGGGGGTGGGGAAACATGGCAGAAAAAAAGCAAAATGCATTTGGTCACAAAACAGCATTGTTTAAAAAGCGTAGACATGGGTTGACATTTAGGGGTGAGGGTAGCCGTTGCTCCCCGCCTATCCACCCACTTTGCCACCTGCCCTGCTATTTATTCGTTAGATTTGGTCACCCTATCTTCAGCCACTTATTGTGAACCATCGTCTGCATTCAAGAAATTCATAACTACAACAGCTGAGACATCAGAGGTAAGGACTTTGGTCCTGATCAATCAGAATCGACCGAAAACAACGTGAGGCACTAAAAGAATACGACACGTGGCACCATCTGGAACTTGACAACATTCCAGGTCAGTATTATGGCACAATTTCACAATACAATATAAAATTATAACTGGAAACGAGGCTAGTATAATCACGCACAATGCATCCTCCGACTACACTCCATCTCAAGGACCTATGAAAAGAATTTTCACGTCAGCCAGGGCAATGTTTCTCCACAAGGAAAAGGAGTGGAGCAAGGAGCTGGATAAGTGGCTATCCTCAAAGTACAGAGGAAGAGAGGAAGGACTAGGAACCGGAGATGAAAGCTCAAGTGAGATGGAATGAAGCGAGGTTTGAGGTCCTCCTCTAGTGGAGATCAGCGTTGAGTTGCTCAAAGAACGGCCGTAGTGATGATAATTAGGATAATTGCTTCGTATATTGAACGTAAGATTGGGTGAGGGAAAGGTGTATAGATGGAGGGGGGTAGAGGGTGTAGTAGTGATTACACTACAAACCGACCAGCTACATCAAGGACCCCACAACCCGACCAGCCTCAATAAGTGACCCCACAACCCGACCAGCCACAATAAGTGACCCCACAACCCGACCAGCTCATAAGTGACCCCACAACCCGACCAGCCTCATAGTGACCCCACAACCCGACCAGCCTCAGCAAGTGACCCCACAACGTGACAAGTTCACAATAAACTGTATTATATAATACGTCGTGATAGTGTCTTCAGAAATTTTGTTCTAAGAAAACGATGTAAACACCGACATATAATTGCTGTTTGAAACAGAATTGAAACAAAAAACCGTGGTATGAGGTGATTAAGTACACGAAAACATACATGTTGAGTCAGTTTCTTCACAAGAGACGTTAGCATTATCTGAAGGACTTGAGAGTGAAAGAACCTAGACGTTTCTTCCCGGACGTCCAGACGAGTACTGGACAACGGTTCTATCAAGCTATACACGTCCAATAGTTATTATCTGGTGAGGTGAGTCTCTCTCCCGCCGTAGAGTCTTATCCACCTCGCCCTCCCCCTCAGTCTCCTCTCTCTATCCTTCTCTCTATCCCTTCTTCCTCTGGTTCTTATTGAGACTTTGTCCCGGCCCATTCCTGTTAACGGGGTTTAAACGTTTGATGCTGCATCACTCGTTTTTTCATGCGTGTTGATTTGTTTATTCTTCCTGTGGCGAATGTTTCATCTATCTATGTCTCATTCGGGCACCTGATGACAGTCTGAATTTGTTGTTATTCTCCCTAGTCGTACCTGCAAGTTGTGTAATCTTTGGTCCACGGCACGAAGACAAGTATCCTGTGTTGTTTTTTTCCTGCTTAGTTTGTAACTAAGTATCAGTCACCGGAAAATTCAATAATGTACTGCTATTATAATCTCCTTCCACCTTTCCCTTTCTAAATAAACCTCTACTGGTTATTTGGAAATCTAATAGAGTTAGTTGGAAGCAGGAAATAATATCACTGAGTTCATGTTATCGAGTTAGGACATTTATGAGTCCTGCCACGCAAATTCTACACAATGGTTTGTCTTCCACAATAAGCAACATCATTAACATTTGCCTCCCCCCTTTCAAGCATCAAACATTCAACATCTTTCCTCACCACACACTAAAGCTCAAACATCCATTTCGTCACATATGATCCTTATTTGTCTTCTCAAGACATCATCTTGCGGGTCCAGGTGGTGCCAGACTCAATCCAAGAGATGGTAGGGTTTGCATTCGATGCCTCAGTCATTACCTAATATGTTGGTCAATGTCTGTTTAGAGGAACTGTGTCTTGGTGCCTAAATCATCCTGGTTTGAACCCACAACATCATCTCTCTCATTCTTTATCGTATATTTATTTTATCGTTGACCTGTTATCTATACTCTAACTTTCGCGTTTTTTTCCTGGTTCAGGTTTGTACCACCGATCCAAGGTGTGTCTTATGATAGTGTGTTATGCAACCTTATTACCAGTAACCTAAAGTAATAGTGGCGTTCCACTGCAACAAATCATCCTATCCAGTACCTTTAACCCTCGAGTCCCACTGATTGCCCTTATCAAAAGATATTGGAAGTCGCTTCCGGGAACTGCAGGGTTAGGAGTCTGGGAGCTTCCGAATTGCGATTTTTGTTTATTTTAGTATGAGGTTATCGGCGTCCTCCTCCATGATAACTATGACGGAGAAAACCTAGAGAGAGGAGAGCTTAGCCGCCCAGGGGGGCAAGGATCCCAGTGCATTGTGGGAGTGGTGGCAGCCATGACAGATTGGTGGCAGCTAGGGCTTGGACGGGGCGGACCAATGGTTGCCCACCCCAGGGCCAGGTGTGACGGAGAGACGGGGGAGGGGTGGTGACGTAGAGACAGGGGAGGGGGGTGTGACGTAGAGACATGGGAGGGGGGTGTGACCGTAGAGACAGGGGAGGGGGCGTGTGTGAGGAAGAGACGGTGGAGGGGGGGCGTCGGGTGGACGGAGAGACGGGGGAGGTGGGTGTGACGGAGAGACCTGGCGGAGGGGTGTGTGACGGAGAGACGGGCGAGGGGGGTGTGACGTAGCAGACAGGGGAGGGAGCTGGGGGTCGGTGTAGACTAGCTAGGTAGCG
>WNGS01165339.1:3483970-3494287 GCA_020271785.1 Procambarus virginalis
GAGCACGGTCTCGCCGTCCACAGCGGTCTGTGCGGCACACAGGTCTCGGCCACACAGTGCGTCCGCACACAGCCAGTCTCACCCCACAACAATGTCTCACACCACAACAATGATCTCCACCCACACCCAGGCTGCCCCCCCCCACCAGAGTCTCCCCCACACAGTCGCCACCACACACAGTCTCCAGCACACAGTCTACCCAAACCATCACAGTCTCCCCCATCACAGTCCTCCACACACATCTCCAACACCACAGTGTCTCCCACAACAGTCTCCCCACCCCAGTCTCCCCCAACACCCCAGTCTCCCCCACACGTCTGCCCCCACACAGTCTCCCCACACAGGGTCTCCGTGGTGACCCCCCACCCGCAGTTTCCGCTTAGAACTCCGGAATTATTGTATAAGAAGATCTCGAGTGTAGTAAGTTTAACTCTAATCAGATAAGTTTTTTATTGAAGGAAAGAGGACAAAGAAATATCGAGGTGAGCGAGTAAGCACGAGGAGCCGGATGAGAAACAGAGAAAAACGAGAGGAAAGAAGAAAGAGGGAAAGAGAGAGAGGAGGAGACGGACAGACTAGTTGGAGAGAGACAGATGGAGAGAAGAGAGAGAGACTGAGGATGAAGAAGGAGGGACACACGACCGAGACGAGAAAAGGAGCGGGAATGGGAGGAAAAAGAAACCCGATCCGAGAGAGGCGTTGAGACGAGGAGGAGAGAGAGGAGGAAGGAAGAGAGAGAGAAGAGAGAGAGCGAGAGAGAGAATAGCGAGAGAGGAGAGAGAGAGAGGAGAGAGGAGGAGAGCGAGATGGAGAGAGACAAGAGAAGCAAGAGGAGGAGACAAGACGAATCTAAGAATGAGGCACAAAGAGCGAGTCTCTCCCCCGGCTCGGGCATATGACTCGATGTGTCTCAGGGTCATTAAGTGGCCGAGGATGAGTGTGCCATCCATTAGAAACTCGTGACCTCTGAGTGACTGACCCGCACCCTCGTAACTCTTCAGTCTCCTCCATCTCTTCCCTCTATTATATTCTCCCTTTCTTTTACTCATATCCTCATCCCATTGATATGTATGTCCTTACCTGCAGTTCTCCTCTTCCTCTTATATATATCCTGCCGTTTCTCATTATTTTACCAATGAATTTTTTTTCACATTTCAAACAAAAGTCGGCGTGGTCATCCCTTTCTCTTTCTATCATTTCTCCCATTCACTAACTCTCCCTTCGACATTATTTCACATTCACATTCCCCCAGTCAAGAGTTTAATGTTCACAACTTTGTTCATAAGTTCCGAGAATGGCACGTTAACATTAATGAAGGTAAATCACTGTCAAGTATCTGGAAGGAAAAACAAAAAACAAAATGATGAATGAACTATACTGAAAAATCATTTATATCAGAGAAAAGCACATTTCAAAATAATATTACCATCAAGAGCAATATTTAACAAATCATATAAAGAAAATAATAGTTAAATACTCAGAAAAGTGGACATAAGCCCTGCATTAACAACTATAAAATAGCTTAACTCTGATTTATCAAACTTTGTTCCTTATGTCTTTAAAATTATATGCAAATGCTAAATGCTATGTACCGTAATTGAGGAAACACTGAAGATGATGAGGAAATTTGATACCCACAGAAAAAGATATGTCAGTTCACAAGGATATTCCAACGAAAAATATGGAAGTGAACCTCTTTGAAGTGAGATAATACTTTCGGAAAGTAATTATTTCCTTCGCAAACAAACACAATACTTGAATTTTTCTTTTTTAGAAACAGAGTATAAGCAAAACAACCTTTAGGCAGATTATATATATATATATGATATATTATATATATATATATAATCTATATTATATATATATTATAATAATAATATTATAAATATATATTACTAATATATTACTTATATTACTATAATATATCTATATATATATATATGATATTATATATATATAATATAATATATATATATATATATATATATATATAATTTTAGTATCATATATATATATAGTATATATCATAGATATATATAATATATCATTATAATATATATAATATATATATATATATATATAAATATAGATTACTATATTATATATATATATATTACTATATATATATATATATATATTATATTATATATATATATATTACACTATAATGTATTTGATAATGACATTTGAAAATGTCATTACACAAATAATATATACTGAAAATATATATCTGACCGCTTCCCTTTGACCTTTCTAAGCTAAGCTATACCTGTTCTGGTTAATCTTTTCCCTAGAATGGGATAGGCAAGGTTATGTGTCGGCTTGTATCCTCTCTATCTCCCTAGTCAGTCTGGTGTTAGGACAACGGCTTTAACAGGCCGAACACGTCATTTTTCATATTTCTCTGTGGATGTTTCCTGAGAATTCTACATATAAATATATATATTTATATATATATATAGATATATTATAAAGCATGTTGATTTGACGTAACATTAGAGGAATGTGATCAAGGCTCTCAACGCAATATATATATTTCCTCGTAATGATCATTAACCTGACCTAAGCTGCCTCTGGACCCTGGTGACTGGCACCAGAAATCCTGGCACTCAGTATGATGCGCTTAGCATGTCAGACCGGCATTTACTATAAGATCAATAAACGTGTGTCATGATTAAAAAAAAAGTCTGTACATTTTTTGGGAAAGGAGTGCTTTCATTACACCACAGTAGTGAATGAACTTTTTTTGCAATGACAACCGGAGCGGAGAGTGTGGATGAGATAGCTGTTTTTCCCCCTCTAGACAACCACATCAGTCCAGATTGACCCTGTAGCAACCCATCAGGAGACTAATTCATACCCACTCCCCATCAGATAATCAAGTAAAGTAAGTTTGTAACCTGTTTCGAGTATATTTTAAGTCAAATTTCCCCCCTCCCCCCTCCCCACCCCCTCCCCGGGTCGTGCCACGCCGGCAGCCACAGCCGTGATATTGATGGACAAGGGTAAACCTCGGCCGGCATGTTCGTTGAAGGGCACAAATAAAAAGAGGAAACAAACTGTGTACAAAAGGTTATGTGACCAGAGGCAGAAACAATAGTATGCTTAATGAGGACAATAAGGACCGTGGACACA
Organism: Procambarus virginalis; assembly: GCA_020271785.1. NCBI lineage: Eukaryota > Metazoa > Arthropoda > Malacostraca > Decapoda > Cambaridae > Procambarus > Procambarus virginalis. The sequence goes on from WNGS01165339.1 coordinate 3,487,106, forward strand.
GTGGTTGCTGGTGGCCTTGGTGGGCTGAGGTGGTGCAGGGCGCCGAGTGGTAGGGGGTCGGAGTGCAGGAAGATGGTGTGCAGGACGCCGGTGGTAGGTGGGTGTGGTGTCGGGCCGTAGGGGTGTGGTGTGCAGGGCGCCGGTGTAGGTGGGTGTGGTGGTTGGAGGTGGAGCCGGTGGTAGCGTGGTGTGGTGGAGCAGGGACCGCGGTGGCTAGGGTGGCGTGTGGTGGTGCAGGGACCCGTCCCTGCGCGGTAGGTGGGTTGTGGTGAGTGCAGGGGGATTGTTGCAGGCGCCGGTGGTAGGTGGGTGTGGTTGGTGCAAGGGAGGCCGGTGGTAGGTGGGTGTGGTGGTGCAGGGCGGCTGGTGGTTAGGTGGGTGGGTGGTGCAGGGCGCCGGTGGTAGGTGGGTGTGGTGGTGCAGGGCGCCGGTGGTAGGTGGGTGTGGTGGTGCAGGGCGCCGGGTGGTAGGTGGGTGTGGTGGGTCAGGCGCGCCGGAGGTAGGTGGGTTGTGGTGGTGCAGGGGCCGTGTGGTAGGATGGCGTGTGGTGTTTGTGAAGGCGACGGGGGAAGAGTGCGGTAGGGCGGTGGTAGGGTGGGTGTGGTGGTGGCAGGGCGGGCCGTGTGTGGTAGGTGGGTTGTGGTGGTGCCAGGGCGCGCGGTGGTAGGTGGGTGTGGTGGTGACAGGGCGCTGTGTGGTAGGTGGGTGTGGTGGTGAACAGGGCGCCGGTGGTAGTGGGGTGTGGTGGGGAGGGCGCGTAGGATGGTTGAAGGCGGGTGGTGTGGGTGTGGTGGTGCAGGAGGCGCCGCTTGGTATGTAGGGTGAAATACCGAGGAGAAAAGGAACGACTAAGCCTATACATTGGAAGAAACATCAAATACCTATAAAATGCACACACGCACGCACGTCCCACCACCACACACCCCACACACACACACACACACACACACACACCCAACACCAACAACACAACAACACACACACACAAAGAAGAAGAAATGCACTGAAAAGCTTAAAACACCACCTCACTTTTGCGTCCCTAAGAGACGCGAAGTATCATATAATCTCATAAGCCTCTTGGCAGCCTCGCCTCCTAAATATCAGCATTTTTGACAATATACTGATGAACAACAAGGGTTGTGCATTAGGCCCGCTCCATCATGCTTGCAAGGAATTACCACCTCTTATTAAACTGCTCCCAATTTTTTTCTGCAAAGTGGTGAAATATTATTAATGATTACTTCAGACGCGAAATTACGTCTACTTGATATAAACAACATATTTAGCTCGGAAAAAAAATAATAAACTTTTGTTTTAAATATATAAGGACTGGACTCGCATCCAGAGATGGCTTCCAGAGGCTGTACACTTTGAGGGAAGAATACTTTCAGAGAAGAATAGAAACCTTCTCCTTGGGGAACAAAAAAGTTCCAATCCCATGACCACTTTCTTTCCAGAGGTCAGAGTCCTTAAAAGCAGTCGTATCATTTCCGACGGATTTCCCAAGTGGTTCCACGGGTGTAAGACCTCAGGATCTCAAGCGGATGTCAAATCAACGCAGATGTCAAGACCCCGCTGTAGATTATCACGTTTGTCAACAACCTCCTTAAGGGGCTAATTCAAGATATAATTAAAAGTGTCTTTAGGTGTATTTCTATATTCCCTTAAGAAAAAATGTGAAATTACACTTGCAGGTGTGGGTAAAGCTTCCCGTCCTCGTTGTCAAGGCTTTTGTCACAAGCACCCGTACTGCTGCCACGAGGCGTCAACTGCAACAGCTACCTTTTGTGTCACAAAAGGAGAAGGAATAAAACTGGATTTTAAAAATGTTTTCAATCTGGTAAAGAGGTATGTGGAATTGGAAGCCTTTCGATCACGGTATTCTAGTCTCCAACTCTTCGTTTCAACTGGATACAGCAAGAGGTCATATTGCTGTATCCTGATGCATTACAGGGGCCTGGCAGCTGAGTCGACAGCTCTTGGTTTCGTAGTCGTAAGGTTCTGGGTTCTATCCCAGGTGGAAGTGGAAACAAATAGGCAGAGTTTCCTTCACCCTGATGCACCTGTTTACCTTGCAGTAAATAGGTGTCTGGGAGTTGGACAGCTGTTTCGGGCTACTTGCTGGGGATGTGTAACAAAAAGAAAGCCTGGCCGAGGACCGGGCCGCGGGGACGGTAAGCTCCGAAATCATCTCAAGATAATCTCAAGACAGATGCTGTATTCATCTAGAAACATTACTTTTTGGAGGAACAGGTAATATTTTCCTAAGATTTTCAGCAGGGAGATCACCTCTCTCCATTTAGTCGTAAAAGAGGTCACAAGCAGGTTGACCCAGAGAGCTCAACTGACTCCTAGCTGATTTGCCGGAGCCCAAGAGTACCAGGTAGAGTCTTTAGCCTGTGAAATATAAAGCTATGACTTGCCCTCAATCATTTAAAGTCCGATATCCTTGCATCTAACCAATTTATCATAAATACAGTTAGACCCACTTAACAGCATTAACTATTGTTAAGGCCTTTAGTTTTGGTTAACTTTTAGTTCAAATGACACTTCTATTTATCGAAGAAAACCCGAACGGCTTTGAGGACGAATATGAGTTTGGGATGTCCCCAAAGCTTTATACTTACTAACAAAGCCGTTGGCTTTGCCAAGTTTTTTTTTAATTACTACGTCTGACAAATTCTTGGAAGTAACATCTTTGCAAGTGTTAAAATCTCCCTGGTACACTGGTAGTGGGACAAGGCTGAGCTCCCAGTTTGATTTGTATCTGCACGGCATCACCGATCAAATCTGCATTTTCTTCTTTTACGTCTGCTAGTGGTACGAGATATTCCTCCAGAGTATTCAAGATATTCCAATGAGATTCATGATAGCAAATTCCTTTAAGGTGCTAGTCAGCTAGGTATTCAAACAGCCTCTTCATTCCAATCGTTTCCTCCAACGATTGCAAATATATTGGATAGCCCCATAATGGAGATCACTGCATTAACAATGTTGGGATTAGATACTAGTAACAAAGCCCGCTAACTTTGTGTGCAAGCTCCTCATGCTGGGGACTTTCTGTTAATAAACCTAAATTCCTACTTAGGTACGAGCCTGGACTGTTTGACATATTGCCATTATTTATGAGGATGGACTGCGAAACCTAGCGTCTGACTTCTATCTTAACAGTAATCAGCAGAGTCCAAGGGAGTGTTTACGTCTGCCAGCTAACCACCACCTGTGACGCCCTCTGATATCTACCAAAGCTATCTAACAGCCTTTGTAGTGTTAGTCTGTCACAATGATTTAGTTAATTACGATATGTTCAAGACTTATTGGCTTTATTAGTCAAGATAAGCATGACAGCTTTCGCTTCAGCGAAAGCTGAAGCGAAAGCGTAGTGTCAGTCGTAGTGTTCACCGTTGGTTTTGTGCTGAGTATTAGTCATCTAAACAGTGGGAGGGTTATCAAGACCATAAAATAAAATAAAAGTATATTAACCACCCGAGACTAAAACAAATTGTTCATATACACCGATAGGCTAAAAACACCTTTGTTTATACATCTTTCATTATTATTAACAAAGTTAATGCATATATAAAATCTTCTTTTGATGCATTAAAAAGAGATAGGCACATTTAAAAAAAAATTGGAAATATTTTTTTTTAAATGTCCTAATACAGTTAATGTCACACTAATAGTGACAGTTTGTTTTAAGATGTTCTTAATCACGTTATGTGATTTCACTTATTTGCCGTATTATGAAATTGGTAATGCATATATTGTCAATGTTAAAGCCTTCTGCAAGTTATTAGACACCTTAACTAAAATAATCATCAAGTGATTTAATTATAATTTTCTTTCGAAGTTCATGAATTAAATATAATTATTATTCCATCAGATTGTGTTAAAAGTTATTTGCTAACCCTCCTGATTAAGTAGATAAAGATTGTATACACATTTGAGTTTAAAATACAAATGCTTCGATTTTCGAGTTTTATTTGATTGCTAAGTCATCAAATTTATTGAGTTCACTATTTCCATATTAGTGTGTAACATTAAAGTATCCAGATGTCTGCATTTTTTTTAATCAGAGTGAAATTATATTTCCAAATTTAATGCCTTTCGTAGTGTCATATCAGCAGTAGAGTGCGTTGTTCTGTAGATAACGGTAGATATTATCTAATACAATTTCAGCAATCTATATTAGATTAAAGAGCTTTATTGCCAACATTATATCAATAATTGCAGTTCTGACTGGAATCAACAGGTGCTCAACGATGAAAATAAACTTACCGCTTAATCCTCTTTGACGTCTCCAGTTTCTGGTAATCCTTTCCCCCATAGATGGGTTGGTCAGGTCCCTGTGCTGACCTGTACCCTCTCCTTACTTCTCTCAAGTCAGTCTGATGTTGACAACGACTTTCGCGAGTCGCAACGTTCATCTCTCTTCTCCATTTCTTTGTGAGTTTTTCCGGCGATAATATATATTATATATATGATATATTATAGTATATACCTATAATAGATTACACTAATATATATAATATATTATATTTATATATATATAGTATATAATATAGTATATATATATATATATATTACTATATATATATATGATATATATATATATGATATGTTGTACCTAGTAGCCAGAACGTATTTTCTCAGCACTACTATGCAAGGCCCGATTTGCCCTAATAAGCCAAGTTTTCATGAATTAATGTTTTTTTCGACTACCTAACCTTACCTAACCTAACCTAACTAACTTTTTCGGCTACCTAACCCAACCTAACCTATAAAGATGGTTAGGTTAGGTTAGGTAGGGTTGGTTATGTTCGGTCATATATCTACGTTAATTTTAACTCCAATAAAAATAAATGACCTCATACATAATGAATATGGGTAGCTTTATCAATTTCATAAGAAAAACAATTTGAGAAAATATATTAATTCAGGAAAACTTGCATTATTAGGCAAATCGGGGCTTGCATAGTAGGCCGAGTATGACGTTCTGGCAACTAGATACAACATATATATATAATATATATAGTATATATATTAGTATATATAATAGTATATATATATATATGTACATCTTTAGATGACGTGGTACACACAGTACTATCATCAAAGATTTGTTATTGAAGACCTACAGTTAAATTCCTGATACTGAAGGAGCCATGAAACTCTTGAAGGTGTGCAATATATATAGAACATACACTTCACAATTTTAATTGACTTGTGTCAGCTTTTTGAACGTTGCAATATAGCAAGCGAGCAGCAAGATTCTCTAGTTAATTAGTTTGAAAATTGTTGGTTGTGAAATGGCGTTGCGGAGGTTATGTGGAGGGGAGATAATGTGGAGGGGAGGCTTCGTGGTGGAGGCTTGTGTGGTGGTGGCTTGTGTGGCCACCCCCACACAATCCTCATCACGTAAGGCTTGGGGGAGGTTGGAGAAGGAGGTGGCAACCCCCGGGGAAGCTTCTGTGGGTTGTGGGAAGGGGGAAGTGTGGGGAGGTTGTGGAGTTTGTAAATAGATATGGTGGAAGCAAGAGGGTAGCAAGAAGAGAGCTGTTGTTTACAGTTTCCTGTCTGTCTGTTCTCTCTCTCCTCTCTCTCTCTATTCTCTCTCTCCTCTACTCTCTCTCTCTCTCTCTCTCTCTCTCTCTACCTCTCTCTCTCTCTGCCAGGCTCTTACTCCAAATGAACGCACATCGCACTCAACCCTCAACATTCACAACATTATTATGACAAACTTGGGAGCGTCGTCGCCCAGGCAGCCGGACCCTTGTGTCTGTCGGGATGTAATTGCTGTCGGGCAGTTTTGTTCCTTTCATTAATAATGTGTCTTTGAGGAGCAAGCAGCAGACGCTCCCACCCACCTTTGTTTCACAGCGGGATGCTCCTTGTTGATGTCTGGGGGATTGCCCATTGTGGTTATTACACGGGAAATAGTGTGCATTTGCGTGTGTATGTTTTTTTTATGTATTCATGTATGAAGATGTCTTATGTATAAATTATCATGCGAAGTTTTGTATTAACATGAACCGTGTTTGAAGAGCAGCGTTAGACAACAGTAATAATTACCTTGAACTCGCGAATTTCAAGAAGATCAAGTGGAGTGCAACGCGTTTGGGTGACTATCAAAGCCGTTTTGTGTATACCTGTTTTATCCCCTGATCCACTATATCTATATTTATTATAGCAATACACTGTTTTTAAATGGTTGCATTGTCTGTAAGCTCTTAAATCTCTCTAAAACCCAAATCTTCAAAATAATTCAGCTTCTAAAGTATTACTGAATGAGAAATGGCCAAAGAAAACTGAACATTACATCTTAACAGTGCATTGTAAAAAAAATTCACTCCTGAGATCTATGCAACATGATGTTAGACTTCTTTAAAACCATTAAGACTTCCACTATTACCATTTTCCAAGTCACTTCAACGGTGAATTAATATAAAATATATTTGATAGTTTCTCTTTGAACACAGAGATATGTCTCAGAAGCAGCAATTTTAAACTTGTGCTATCCAGTGACACGATATCAGAACGTGCAGCTGATGAACTAGTTTACAACACCCCAGAGTGCAAGGAGATTGTAGGTCAAACTTAGACTGGCTTCATTAGGAGCCACGTGACTTCCTGTGTATTTAATGGAATCCCAGAGTGTATAACCTTTTATCACGTCGTGGTAAAGGTGTGCGGCTGGGAAAACCTTGATCGTTTGTTCGAGTCGCCTCATTAGTTAACTGATGAATTTAAAGGGCTATTCATGCCCGTGCCACCTCTTGGGTGCATTAAACTTCATCAATCAATCAACTGATGAATAATCGCTACGAAAAACGTTTATTATTTGGCATGGGTACAATGAATTAATTGGTAACTTGTAATTAGCAAGTGAATACTATGAAAGTTATTAGTTAAGAGAAACTACTGAATTGCTAATCCGGCACCTGGAAAGGATTTAGTCGCGTTTAGTTTTTAGTACCTCGATTTTAATTATTATTTCCGCTAATGTTAACTACTATTCTTACTAGGCCTACGTCTGCTCTTACTAAGCATATTTGTGTTAGTTGACTAATGTTTTACTTCTGTTATTACAGCTGCTGCTTGTTATTACTTCTAAAGAGTATTTTACCAATAGATATTGCCACTCAAATATTAAACTAAAAAGTATTAATTAGGGTGAAATGT
>WNGS01165339.1:3498588-3512845 GCA_020271785.1 Procambarus virginalis
GCGCACAAGCCCGAGAGCTGGAGCCCAATCCATTGATCACAAATGGGTTACGTAAACACCTCAATAGACTGTATAATAGATTCTACAATGGATCAGGGCTGGTAAGGAGCTAGCAGGCGCGACTCGCTGCACATTTAGATAAGTAGAGTATGGATAAAACACACACACACACACACACACACACACACACACACACACACACACACACACACACACACACACACACACACACACACACACACACACACACACACACACTGCACCACCGCCTATGACACTGATTCTTAACCAAAGTTCCGCCAGAATTTGCAAAAAGCTTACAAAAAAATACAACTTGACACTTTTTTTGTAATTATGTAAAAAGAATTGTGATTTTTTTTAACGCGACCAATTATTAGAACAATAAAGATCTAATAATGAAATATCTTGAAAGTTAGCTTCGGTTCGCTATAATTTACCCACGTGGAACCTAATGTGTCGGGCCGGCAGGCGGGAGAGTCCTGGAAGCTTGAGGGATTATGTCCAGGGGGTTTCGTCCAGACATAAAGGGATGGGGATAGGCGGTGTAGAGGGCAGCGGGAGTCACGACGGTCCCCCATTGATTGTGTGGGAGGGACCACACCACCAGCGCCGCCAGTCTTCGCCTCCAACACCGTTTAGGTCACCGCCATCACCAGCAGTGTCACAGTGAACGGTGTCACCACCACAAACATTGCCATCACCAACAGTGTTACAGTGAACGGTGTCACCACCACAATCATTGCCATCACCAACAGTGTTACAGTGAACGGTGTCACCGCCACAAACATTGCCATCACCAACAGTGTTACAGTGAACGGTGTCACCACCACAAACATGGCCATCACCAACAGTGTTACAGTGAACGGTGTCACCACCACAAACATTGCCATCACAAATAGTGTTACAGTGAACGGTGTCACCACCACAAACATTGCCATCACCAATAGTGTTACAGTGAACGGTGTCACCACCACAAACATTGCCATCACCAATAGTGTTACAGTGAACGGTGTCACCACCACAAACATTGCCATCACCAACAGTGTTACAGTGAACGGTGTCACCACCACAAACATGGCCATCACCAACTCTCTGCCTCCGGGTTACTGCATAAGAGTCTTCACCGTCTCCAGAATGGTCAGTCACCGTCCCCAAGATGGTCAGCCGTCACCGCCCATCTAGGAAAACAGTAAGACAAGCGACAACACTACCACCATCATTGCCAACAACAACAACAAACTCCGTCAGAAAGACCGTGTGACCTTTTTCACGGAGCGGCGAGTGGGCGGGCGGCTGTGGTGAGGGGGGCAGGGTAAGGTGTGGGCGGGGGTCAGTGTCTGGGTGGTGTGGGCGTGGGCGGAGGAGCTGACTACTGTGTGGTGGTAGTTGAGGCGGACAGCGAGGGTAATGAGCAATCACGGGGGAGTAGTTGGTAGTAGTACAGGTGGATTGGGGGGGGGAGGTGGCCCCTATGGTCATTCCTTCCCCCAATTGAAAAAAAAATGAATATGAATGAATATCCCCGGCCAGGATACGAACCTGGGCCAAATCGCCTGTGAAGCGCGGGGCGGGAAACGAACGCGCCCAAGCAACCCACCTAACCTATCGTGTCAGATTTGTAGAAAATGTACGTATTTTTGAGCCGTTACTTTCTACAATAAGTTGCATTATTAACGTTGGTTTCCATAACGTAAAAAAAAAAAAACGCGAACTATAAGTTGAGACCCAGTCACGTGTGCTGACGTGTTCAAGTCAGGTGTAAGAGCCTCTACCTAGTGCTTGACGCGTCCTGAGGCTCCGGTTGATACCAGTATCTCCTTATCTGGGAGAGGATTCACAGAGCACTTACGTGGCCTCTTAAGAGATCTGTCTCCACTCTTACCTCAGCGGTGGCTGCTCTCTTCCGTGTTTGTCAGGTTCCCTGGCCACATACCTGGCCGGCCCCTCACAGTGTTCAAGAGAGAATTTGATAAACACCTCCAAAGGATAACTGATCAACCGGGCTGTGGTGATTCATATGTCAGGCTGCGAGCAACCGCGTCCAACCTGGGCCAGATTCACGAAGCAGTTACGCAAGTACTTACGAACGTGTACATCTTTCCTCAATCTTTGACGGGTTTGGTTACATTTATTAAACAGTTTACAAGCATGAAAACTTGCCATTCAACTGTTATTGTTATAAACAGCCTCCTGGTGCTTCGGAGCTCATTAACTGTTTAATAATTGTAAACAAATCCGCCAAAGATTGAGAAAAGATGCACACGTTCATAAGTACCTGCGTAACTGCTTCGTGAATCTGGCCCGAAGCAGTTCAGGTCGAGGACCGGGCCGCGGGAACGCTAAGCCCCCAAATCATGGCAAGGTATCCGCAAGGTAATGTACTCCAAGCCGGTCCAGGTCAAGTATGCTTATTGATACAAGAAAAAATACATCTCAAAAGGATAGAGTAGCTTAAGCTATTTCTACCCCCCCCCCCCACTGGTCCAGTCCAGCATTGTTCTCACTCACCCCGGACCTCTTGACTCATGTGTGCATGACTCACTATCATACTGTTGTGTCTTGACTCACTGTTGTGGGGAAGACAAATGTGTCCAATGTTTGCTGGCAGTCCAAAAGGTACAATCTACCCATCATCTACCGAAGCTTGCCAACCTTATCGTATTAACTCGATCAGATTAGCAAGGCATGCTATTCCCTTGACTAAAACCTGCTCCCTCGTAAACCAAGTCCTCTCCAGATGGTCCTCTCCAGATGGTCCTCTCCAGATGGTCCTCTCCAGATGGTCCTCTCCAGATGGTCCACTGCCATCTTTTTGTCTTACTTTGCCCTGTATTGCGCAAGGTATACAAGTCACTGGCACAGATGTGTACTTTCAGGCTACATGTATACCCGTGTTGAGTGTGAGTGAGTGAGTGAGTGGAGTGTGGAGTGAACCCGGCTGTAGTGGATATGTAGGCCTGCGGGCCGCCTCAAGCAACAGCCTGTTAGACCAAGTTATCACAAAGTCGAGCCTGGCCTCAGGCCGGGCTCGGGGAGTAGAACCCTCTCATAGCATACCTCTGGAGCATATCCTCTCCAGGTATGCGGGAACCCCTGGAGGCCTGGTCGACGGCCTGGTCGACGACTGGGCCGCGGGGACGCTAAGCCCCGGAAGCACCTCAAGGTAACCCTGCTTGTTGTCTTACTGGGTTTTCAGAATTTCTCGTTCACAAACGACGCATTATTGACCCTAGTCTGATGCTTGTATAGTGTCTCTAATGTGTCTTTACCATTTTGTATGTGCATATTTGGGTTTTTGGATCTAGCTCCTCAGCTCCGCCTCTTCGGTATAAGTAGTCTGGTGTATCTACTGACCTGTTTGTATGTTTCGACTCGTTCGACAGGTTTTTTTGTCGCTTTCTGGTAAATTATTGATTGCTTATTAGTTGTAAGTTTCTGATTTGCGTCTCTGGTGGCCATTTAAGGCCTCACTGCCTACTCCTTGCCCCTGATAGGTGAGCCAGCCAGGTAGGCGTGTGTGTGTGTGGGGGGGGGGGACCTTGACAGCTTACAGGTGAGTCAGGTGAGGCAAGTCAGTGAGTCAAGTCAGTGAGTCAACGTGGTGAATGGACCAGGTAGATGCAAGAGTTGGGGCTACTTGGTGACCCACACATACTGGTGATCTGGATCACGTTGGTAGACTGGCGAGGCAGATAGTGGGGGGGGGGGCAGTTTCTCTTGAAGCAGATCTTCAAGAGAGAGAAAAACTAGATAGTTTTCTTCAAGGAGTGCCGGACCAACCGGGCTGTGGTGGGTATGTGGGCCTGCGGGCCGCTCCAAGCAACAGCCTGGTGGACCAAACTCTCACAAGTCAAGCCTGGCCTCGGGCCGGGCTTGAAGGAGCAGAACAACTCCCAGAACCCCATCAAACAGGGGCAGTGTCAGTGTGGTAGATTGGGTGTGTCAGACAGTAGATCCCCCCCACTACATGGCAAGATCACCCCCTCATCACACGAGAATTCCCCCATGCCCGAGTGCACGGGGGGGTTGTGTAAAACCCTGGTTTGTGTCTCGGAGAGGCTGCAGGATCCGTGTTGAAGTCAGTGGAATTCCCAGTTGCAATTCTTTTGACCATGTCGTGGCCTAGTCGACTAAGGCAGCGTCTGGGATCAATCCCGGGCGTAAGTTTGAACCTTCATCACGGCCCTTGTTGATTGTTCAGAGTTCCTCCCCCCCCCTCCCCCTCACTAACCACACATTGTAATGGTGATATGTAATCTGTAATGCGTATAGATACACAGATGGATTTGCTAATTGTGTTTTCCAACTATGTACAAATTGGTGTGTGGTGGTGTGTGTGTGTGTGTGTGTGTTTGTGTTGTGGTGTGTGTACTCACCTAATTGTACTCACCTAATTGTGCTTGCGGGGGTTGAGCTTTGGCTCTTTGGTCCCGCCTCTCAACTGTCAATCAACAGGTGTACAGATTCCTGAGCCTACTGGGCTCTATCATATCTACACTTGAAACTGTGTATGGAGTCAGCCTCCACCACATCACTTCCTAGTGCATTCCATTTATTAACTACTCTGACACTGAAAAAATTCTTTCTAACGTCTCTGTGGCTCATCTGGGTACTAAGTTTCCACCTGTGTCCCTTTGTTCGTGTCCCACCCGTGGTGAAGAGTTTCTCTTTGTCCGCCCTGTCAATTCCCCTGAGAATTTTGTAGGTGGTTATCATGTCTCCCCTTACTCTTCTGTTTTCCAGGGATGTGAGGTTCAGCTCCTTTAGCCTTTCCTCGTAGCTCAATCCTCTCAGTTCCGGGACGAGCCTGGTGGCATACCGCTGAATCTTCTCTAACTTTGTCTTGTGTTTAACTAGGTATGGACTCCAGGCTGGAGCTGCATACTCCAGGATTGGTCTTACATAAGTGGTATACAGGGTTCTGAAAGATTCCTTACACAAATTTCTAAAGGCAGTTCTTATGTTGGCCAGTCTAGCATATGCCGCTGATGATATTCTTTTGATGTGGGCTTCTGGGGACAGGTTCGGTGTGATATCAACCCCCAGATCTTTCTCTCTATTTGACTCTTGTAGGATTTCCCCTCCCAAATGATACCTTGTGTTCAGCCTCCTGCTCCCTTCTCCTAATTTCATCACCTTACACTTTCCCGAGTTGAACTTTAGCAGCCATTTTCTAGACCATTCCTCCAGTTTATCCAGGTCATCCTGTAGTCTCTGTCTATCTTCATCCGTCTTGATTCTTCTCATAATTTTTGCATCATCAGCAAACATTGAGAGGAATGAGTCTATACCCTCCGGAAGATCGTTCACATATATTAGAAACAGGATGGGTCCAAGTACTGAGCCCTGTGGGACTCCGCTGGTGACATCTCGCCACTCTGATGTCTCCCCCCTCACCGTTACTCGCTGTTTCCTGTTGCTTAAGTACTCCCTTATCCACTGGAGCACCTTCCCTTTTACTCCTGCCTGTTGCTCCAACTTTTTAACAGCCTTTTGTGCGGTACTGTGTCAAAGGCTTTTTGGCAATCCAGGAAAATGCAGTCGGCCCACCCTTCTCTTTCCTGCCTAATTTTTGTTGCTGGTCATAAATTCTATTAAACCTGTGAGGCACGATTTACCATCCCTGAACCCATGTTGGTGGTGCGTTACAAAGTTATTTCCCTCTAGATGCTCTACGAGCCTTTTCCTCACGATCTTCTCCATTACCTTGCATGGTATACAAGTTAAGGAAACTGGCCTGTAATTCAGTGCCTCTTGCCTGTCACCCTTCTTGTATATTGGGACCACGTTAGCTGTCTTCCAACTTTCTGGTAAGTCTCCTGTTTCCAGTGACCTGTTATACACCATAGAGAGTGGCACACTTAGTGCTTCTGCACCTTCCTTTAGTATCCATGGTGAGATTCTGTCAGGCCCAACAGCCTTTGTCACATCCAGCTCCAGCAGACACCTTTTGACCTCATCACTGGTGAGGTCAAATTCCTCCAAGGTTGCTTGGTTTGCCACCTCCTCATTTAGTGCAGGGGCTTCTCCTTGTTCTATTGTGAAGACCTCCTGGAATCTCTTGTTGAGTTCTTCACACACCTCCTTGTCATTCTCTGTGTATCTGTTCTCCGCTTTTCGCAGCTTCATCACTTGTTCTTTCACTGCTGTTTTCCTCCTGATGTGGCTGTGGAGCAGCTTTGGTTGGGTCTTGGCTTTACTCGCGATGTCATTTTCAAACTGTCTCTCTGCTTCTCTCCTCACTCTGAGGTACTCATTTCTGGCCCTCTGGTATCTCCCCCTGCTCTCTGGTGTTCTGTTATTTCTGTAATTTCTCCATGTTCTTTTACTCAGTTGCTTCGCTACCCTGCATTCCTGGTTGAACCATGGGTTTTTCTGTTGTTTTTCGTTTTTCTCCTTTTGGACAGGGATAAACCTGTCTGCAGCTTCCTGGCACTTCTGGGTGACAAAATCCATCATGACCTGCACATTCTTGTCTCTAAGTTCTGTTTCCCATGGTATTCCTCTGAGGAAGCTCCTCATCTCTTCATATTTTCCTCTTCAGTAATTCAGTCTTTTTCCCTCCACTCCCATCCTTGGATAGGTTATCCCTACCTCCACCAAGTACTCAAAGGTCAGTACACTGTGGTCACTCATTCCTATGGGGGCTTCCACTTTGACTTCCCTTATTTCTGACTCATTCAGGGTGAATATCAAGTCGAGTCTAGCTGGTTCATCATTGCCTCTCACTCTTGTGGGTTCCTTGACATGCTGGCTCAGAAAATTCCTTGTTGCCACTTCCAAGAGTTTAGCTCTCCACGTATCTGCACCACCATGTGGGTCCCCATTCTCCCAGTCTATCTTTCCATGGTTGAAATCGCCCATGATTAAGAGTCTGGAGCCATTCCTGCAGGCAACTGAAGCTGCTCTCTCTATTATATTAATGGTTGCCATGTTGTTCCTATCAAACTCCTGTCTTGGTCTTCTGTCATTTAGGGGAGGGTTGTACATGACTGCCACTATTATCTTAGGTCCACCCATTGTTATAGTTCCTGTTATGTAATCTCTGAATCCGTCACAGCCCGGAATTTCCATCTCATCAAAACTCCAGTCCTTCCTGGAGTTTGTGTGTGTGTGTGTGTGAGCAATATACAAACATTTCATTGTGTCGGGGGACAGGCAGCCAGTGTATATTTACTTGTTAGGTACATATCGACGTCCCAAAGGTCGAATTACTCACCACCCCAGGATGCAATCTTACAAGAAGAAGACTAACTCACGGGTACCTAGGTGAACAAGCCCATTAAGTTAGAGAAAACGTGCCCATCCATTTATGTTTCGCCGGGGATTCGAACCCAGAATTCCCATTTGTGAGTCAAGAACGAATCCGGGAGTCAGTACATTCGACAACCAACGGTTAGAAAGGCAGTTCTAAGCGCTGACGTATCGATCCGTCAGAGGAGATATGATCATTACGTACACGATAATAATAGGTATCGATAAGATTCTCAGAGGAATTCTTGAAACCTGCATCTTCAAGCTAAGGAAACAAAGGTACAGAAGAAAAATATTAGAACAATTCTCTTTTTGCAGAGTGGCAGAGAGTTGGAACAAGTTTAGTGATAAGTTGGTAGAGACCAAACCTGTTAGTAATTTCAAAGCATTATACGACAAAGAGTACTGGGAAGACGGGACACCACGAGCGCATCTCTCACATATCCCGCAAATACACTTAGGTAATTACACACAGCACTTCCCGCAGAGCCTCTTACCGACTATTATCACCAAAGGGAATTAACGGATCATCTTCACACTGAAACTCGAAGCTCAGAAGCAGGTCCATCGCAAGTGATTTGCATACCACTTTGCTTCAATGACTTGGCTGTGGGGAGGGACGAGCATGTTCCCTGCAGTAATACATTAGGCATATAATTTTAACAACTAAAATTGCCCCCAAAAATACCATAATATCGACGTATCGAACAGTTGTCCTTCGAATGAAAACTTACAATCATATAAAGTTAACAATGTATTGTAGGTAATCCACTTTGTGAATCGATAAAAGTCAATTAATCAGTCGTTTACGAAATGAAAATTGACGTCATATAATCCTGAGGTTCATTAGCTATATCACACATTTAATCAAAGAGTAATTTGTGCGATGCTCTCCATAAATAATCGAATCGTCAGATGTGTGATTACACCACGAAATTAATCATAGAGTTGTGTTGAAGTTAACGTATTGTGATCATTCATTAGTAGCTTGTATCTTGAGAGCAAATTATAATTAATTCAACTATCGTTCATAAGCTGGGAATACTGTGCAATTATCGTTTGTGAGCTTGGAACACAGCTTATAGTAGCTTGTGAGCTTGGAACACAGATATTATTCGCTTGTGAGCTGGAAGCACGGGTAATATTCGTCTGTGAGCTGTGAATACAGTATAAAATTATGGCGTGTGAGTGAGGTGAACATAATCAATGATTCAGTCTTAATTTAATTCGCAATGGGATGTAATGGTTAATTACTTATAAGTCGCTTGGCTTCAAATACTTCTTTCCAATATGAGTAATAATTTCCTCTTTAATGTAAATGGTAATTGTGAACTCTGTTCCATATTATTTTTTCTCGTTCACTGCCGAATCAATCCTGATAACCTAATTGGCTTTGGGGGTAAAGGTCACCCATTAACATTTAATACGGATATTGCAAAGCGAAACAACAAAAATAAATTATCTTCCCATAATGTGATCTGTAAGATTAAAGCAAATCCGGAGGGATCGTGTACTTACCTAGTTGTACTTAGCTAGTTGTGCTTGCGGAGGTTGAGCTCTGGCTCTTTGGTCCCGCCTCTCAACTGTCAGTCAACTAATGTACAGGTTCCTGAGCCTATTGGACTCTGTCATATCTACACTTGAAACTGTGATTCAATTGTGTGTGTGTTTGTGTGTGTGTGTGTGTGTGTGTGTGTGTGTGTGTGTGTGTGTGTGTGTGTGTGTGTGTGTGTGTGTGTGTGTGTGTGAGTGTGTGTGTGTGTGTGTGTGTGTGTGTGTGTGTGTGTGTACTCACCTATTTGTGCTCCCCTATTTGTGCCTGCAGGATCGAGCATTGACTTTTGGATCCCGCCTTTCGAGCCATCGGTTGTTGACTCAGTCCCATTTCCCTATCGTACATATTTTTAAATTATGAAAAAAGAATTTTACTTCCACAACCTTCTCCTTAAGTGCATTCCATTTTCTACTACTCACACGCTAAAGGAAAACTTCCTAACATCTCTGTGACTCATCTGAGTTTCCAGCTTCCACCAATGTCCCCTCGTTCTGTTACTATTCCGTGTGAAAATTTCGTCTAGTTCCACTGTGTCAATCCCCCTGAGTATTTTATACGTTCCTATCATATTCCCCTCTCCCTTCCTTTTTCTAGTGTCGTAAGGCTCAGCTCCGTCAGGCGCTCTTCATACCCCATCCCTCGTAACGCTGGGACGAGTCTTGTTGCAAACTTGTGAACCTTTTCCAATTTCCTTATGTGTTTCTTCAGATAGGGACTCCATGATGAGGCGGCATCCTCCAAGACTGGCCTCACGTAGGCAATATAAAGCGCCCTAAATTCCTCCTTACTTAGGTTTCAGAATGATGTTCTAACTTTTGCCAGTGTAGAGTACGCTGCTGTCGATGTCCTATTTATATGTGCCTCAGGAGTTAGATTAGGTGTTACGTCCACGCCGAGGTCTCTCTCTCGAGTCGTCACAGGTAGGTAGTGGTGATGTGTGTGTGCACGTGTGTGTGTGTGTTCACCTAGTTGTGCTTGCCGAAGTTGAGCTCTGGCTCTTTGACCCCACCTCCTAACTCTCAATCAACTTCCCCCCCCCCACACACACACATCTAGAGTGCATCGCCACCACAACTGCATGTCCTAATAAAGTTAAAGGTAAGGGAGAGAGAGAAAGTGAGAGATAACTGCAGTTTTGTTCTTGGTACAGGATTGTACTACCGATCCAAGTGTCGTCTTATGATAGTGTTTATCACTTTATTACCAGTAATAAAGTTACTAGGGCTCCATGCACCATATCCTATCCAGTACTTAACCCTCTAGACCACACTGACTATTCAAAAGAATTGGAAGTGTCAGACACTTGAGGGTTAAGGGTCTGGCGACTTCCGAATTGCGATTTTTGTTTATTTAGTATGAGGTTATCGGCGTCTCCTCCATGATAACTATGACGGAGAAAACCTAGAGAGAGGAGAGCTTAGCCGCCCAGGGGGGCAAGGATCCCAGTGCATTGTGGGAGTGGTGGCAGCCATGACATGATTTTGTTGGCAGCGAGGGCTTGGACGGGCGGACCAATGGTGCACCCCAGGGAGGGTGTGGACGAGAGACGGGGGAGGGGGGGTGGACGTAGGGCAAGGGAGGGGGGGTGACCGTAGAGACAGGGGAGGGGGGTGTGACGTAGTAGAGCAGGGGAGGGGGGTGTGACGGAGAGAAGAAGGGGAGGGGGGGGGTGGGACGGGAGACAGGAGGAGGGGGGTGTGACGGAGAGGAACGGGGAGGGGGGTTGTGGACGGAGAGAGACGGGGGAGGGGGGTGTGGACGTAGAGACAGGGGAGGGGGTGTGCGTTAGGACGTAGAGAAGGGGAGGTGGGGGTGATGATATAGACACGTGACAGGCGCCCCGCTGCGAGAAATCTGAGATACGAACTGATACCGGGATGTGCGCTGAGCGGAAGTGCACTCGTGTGCTGACAAGTTTGGGAGACGTTCAGGCCTCCAGAGGGATTTAATTCGGACAGCGGAACGTGCACCAACGAGGAGGCAGACTGTGTCGACTCCCGCGGGAGTAGTGTAACAGAGCTTATTTGGTGAGGACAACACCAGGAACTTCGGTACGGCTAGGTCTTTAGTAACTTGTAGCGCGTGTGCTGAGAGGAGGTGTTGAATATTCGTGCGGACATTTGTACTGTTGGAAACCGTGTGTGGAGCCGAATCGAGCTAGCAGTGCTGGGTCTTTCAGATAATCATCCATCGTGTTGTTCAGCGACGAGACTGTTTTGAGGGTACAAGACCAGTAAATCAAGTATCTTGGTCTGGTCAAGCCAATCAATAGCTGTCTAGACCTGTCATCGAGTGGTGAACACCTAGTGAAGCACGGATCATGACGAGGAATAGAGGATCGCGGCCGTCATGAATCTACGAGGAGCTGCCGGGCGCTGATTCTACGAGCTGCAGCTATATTCAACGAGGATCTGGCGCAGGATCTACGACGGTGAGTAACGCAATGTCAAAAAATTTGGTTTCTCACTTTCACCTTTGGTTGGAAAGGCGTTGTAAGAAATTAATGTATTTATCGGACATCGTGGTGGAGTAGTCTTGGCACTGACATCATGTAAAAAATATATGTATCAGTGACTATTGACCCGAGATGAGGAGCAATGATTGGAGACTACAAAGTATTGAAGAGGCGTCACAATACATTTTTCATGTACAGATATATTAGTGTTTACAAGACATCCTCATAGGGGATATTAGGGACCGACGGCCAGGTAAATTATCTCCATGTAAACCCATGATTTACGTGTTTCCTTCCTCCCTTCATTTCTGAATGGTTGTCGTAAAGGGTTACTGGGCGCCATACATTATTACTATAGTCTAGACTGGGAGAAACATCTTCCACAAAGTTTAGAGAGTACTCGGACGCGACCTGAGGCGGAGCGACCTTGTCCTGGAAACTTTATGTGGCAGCGACTGTGTGACCCGATCCCTGCTACGGCCACCCAGTAAGAGATAGGAGTGATCGAGCTATCTCACTCCATGCGGGTGCAAGGCCGAGTATGGAGGTGAAACCCTGCCCTGTGGATCGACTGAGGTGCATCCCCAGTGGTGAACAGTGGCACCTGGTGACAAGGAAGTGCCAAGCCCCGCACAATATTATATATATATATATATATATATATATATATATATATATATATATATATATATATATATTTATAAATAATATTTACATATGTCGTACCTTTGCGAGCGCATATCGGCTTACACATTTCCTAAACTTACCACCACTTTATAGGTTAGTTGGTGACCAAAGTGGGACAAGGGAGTCGATATTCATGAACTGGTTGGCTGAAGCCTGGCATAGTAGCTGAGGTGCGTGGCACTGGTACGGTAATAAGAAATATAGTATATATATAATATATATTAATATATATATATATATAGAATATATATATATATATATTTATCAATGTTTACCTCTTGCCGAGCGCACTATTCGGCTAGTATGCAGGCCTGTTTGCTAATAAGCAGGGTTTTCGTTACTTTCACAAATTTCTTTACAACTGGTTTATTTAGATTAATATTATTAAATTATATTAGAAACCATGAATTACGACTCAGTTGTTTGTTCAGTTTAAGCTTAAGACAGGTCAGGTTAGGTTGTTTGGTCATATTTCTATGTTAGTTTTAAATCAAATAAAAATAAAGGAAATCATATATATGTGTTATGGAAAGCTTCATAATATCACAAGAAATTTTGTAGAAAAGTATAACTTGAGGCAAACTCAGCTTATTAGGCAAATCGGCCTTGCATACTAGGCCAAGTAGTGCGTTTCTGGCTATTAGGTACAACATTATATATATTTTTGTTGTACCTAATAGGTGAGACTTGCTGCATAACAATCCAATTTACCTGAAATATTATATTTTGCACAATTTTTTCTATAATGTATGAATGCTTAATCATCCCATGACTTAATTTGTTGTTATATACAGGATTAAAACTACTTAACCTAACCTATTTTAACCTAGTAGTTCGTGTTCTTAATAATAATAATAGTTTAAACTAGAATAATCCAATTTGAAGGAACAATTTGAAAATATCGAAAATCTCACTGCTTGTTAAGCAAATCGAGGCCTACATACTAAGGCCAATAGTACAGTCTGGCTCTTAGGTATGACATAATCATATCGTTTACCACCAAGTTCTTTCAGGCCATTTAGAGACAATTCTCTATTAGACGAGTGATTGGAATAATATATAGTCTTAACAACAGAGATTGGAATATCTAGTTCAACATCAATCTTGATAAAGGTGCTTGGCTGCTGTATTTGTCATCACAATGGGTTATATTTCCCTGCGATGATATCATTACGAAAGAGACTAACACCTTATTCTGCCAGCGAGCATGGGCAGAATATATGCTATATTATAATATATTACTATTTTATATGCTATTATGAGATTTTGCTATTGATATTAGGACGTTTTCAAGTGCTTAAAGAGCAGACTATCACAGAAAATTATCTCACCTATATTTTGTTTAGTATACCGGTAGCTAGTGTGAGTGCAGGTAGTCCAGGGGTCGAGTTTGCCCGTTTGTTAACCCGACCTGATAGGTCTGTGTGCAAGGTATTAATGCTATAAAAGCTATATGCTGCTGCATTCTGTCCTCCTGACGTCAGGACTGAAGCCCTGATGTTCCTGTTAGTAGCACTACCACCAGCAGCATGAGTCTTGTCGCTTTGTCTTCCATTTCCCCACAACTTCCCCAACCTGCCTTACCATATCTCCGCTTCCCTTTACCCACCCTTCCCCACTTGCCAGTTCCACATGGTGTCAAGTATCGTCCTTTTTCACTGGTGGCCTTCACAACCGTCTTTGGGATTTAATCCGCACCGTCCCCCCGCAACCCAGGCCGTCATCTACCTCCGCAACGCCAACCAACCGCCACCCACCCCATTACCTCTCAACATCTGCTCCTCCCTCTACCCACCTACCAGCTCGATTATGTTGGAGTTGCCGTGTGCCTTCAATTTGTCTTGTGAACTTTTAATTTCCCCCGCCAACCAATTTCTCTCCCCAGAAGCTGTCCCCAGACATTAATTCCCCTCAATTCTCTTCCTCTCCCTCTCTCCCATCTCTCTCCTACTCACTCACCTAATGGCCAACCCGGAGCCATCTTTCTTACTTTTTATCGTTTATATGTATTAGTGCCTCTTTATGGGCCGGGTGTTGTAAAGACTACACACAATTCACAGTGTGATGGCTACGCGTTGGCCACTAAATATAGTTGGAATGTATAACGTCCTTCCTCTGTCTCCTGGGGTGGTTCGTGTTCTGTGTGTCTCTATTCTCTCTCTCTCCTCCTCCTCCCTTCATCCCTTCTCTCTTCTCTCTCCTCTCTCTCTCTCTCTCTCTCTCTCCTCTCTCTCTCTCTCTCCTCTCTCTCTCTCTCCTCTCTCTCTCTCTCTCTCACTCTCCAC
>WNGS01165339.1:3563855-3594965 GCA_020271785.1 Procambarus virginalis
TCATGTTCTTAAAATTACTGTTTTTAGCATTTGGCCCCATCAAAGTAGGTATTTAATTCGAGACACTTAATAGGCTGTACAATAAGAGCGTAAAACCAATATATTACAAACGCTTTAAAGATAGACAGGAAAATATTCAGTCAGCATGTGGCGATAATTTAACTTAATTCGGTCCAGCGATAACTTAACTTAATTTGGTTCAACGATAACTTAATTCGGTCCAGCGATAACTTAACTTAATTTGGTTCAACGATAACTTAATTCGGTCCAGCGATAACTTAACTTAATTCGGTCCAGCTTCTGCATTGGTCCGGAATCTTGAAGTAGGTAGAGTGTACCTATGTATTAGCTGGTGATTGATTGTTGGTCTATATAATAATTGATAGATACATCAGGTGACGTCTCTGTCTCCTTGTTTCCTGGTCAGGTGACGTCTCTGTCTCCTTGTTTCCTGGTCAGGTGACGTCTCTGTCTCCTTGTTTCCTGGTCAGGTGACGTCTCTGTCTCCTTGTTTCCTGGTCAGGTGACGTCTTCTGTCTCCTTGTTTCCTGGTCAGGTGACGTCTCTGTCTCCTTGTTTCCTGGTGAGGTGACGTCTCTGTCTCCTTGTTTCCTGGTCAGGTGACGTCTCTGTCTCCTTGTTTCCTGGCGAGGTGACGTCTCTCTCTTCTTGTTTCCTGGTGAGGTGACGTCTCTGTCTCTTTGTTTCCTGGTGAGGTGACGTCGCTGTCTCCTTGTTTCTGTGAGGGTGACGTCTCTGTCTCCTTGCTTTCCTGTGTGAGGTGACGTCTCTGTCCCTTTGTTTCCTGGTGCAGTGATGACGTCTCTGTCTCCATTGTTTCCTGGTGAGGTGGACCGTCTCTGTCCCTTTGTTTCCTGGTCAGTTGAAGTCTCTGTCCCTTTGTTTCCTGGTCAGGTGACGTCTCTGTCTCCTTGTTTCCTGAGTGCCTGAGGTGACGTCTCTGTCCCTTGTGTTGCCGGTCAGGTGAGCGGTCCTCTGTCTCCTTGTTCTCCGTGGTGCAGGACGTCGTCTCTGCTCCTTGTTTCTCTGGTGACGGTGACAGTCTCATGTCCCTTTGTTTCCTGGTCAGGTGACGTCTCTGTCAGGTGGCCGTGTTTCCTGTGATGGTGACGTCCTCTGGTCTCATTGTTTCCCTGGTCAGGGTGAGACGTCTTTGTCTCCTTGTCTTCCTGGTGAGGTGACGTCTCGTCTCCTGTTTCCTGGTGAGGGTAGACGTCTCGGCTCTCCATTGTTCCTGGTCAGGTGACGGCTCGGTCTCTGTCTCCTTGTTTCACTGGTGAGAGGTGACGTCATCCTGTCTCTTTGTTCCTGGTGAGGGTGACGTCCGCGTGTCTCCGTTTGTTTTCTGGTGAGGAGTCGTCCCTGTCTCCCTTGTTTCCTGGTGAGGTGGACGTCTCTGCTCTCCTGTTGTTTCCTGGCCAGTGTGACCGTCTCGTCTCCGTGTTCCTGGTGAGGTGACCGTCATCTGTCTCCTTGTTTCCTGGTGAGGTGACGTCTCTGTCTCCTTTCCTGTCAGGTGACGTCTCTCTCTGTTTCCTGTCAGGTGACGTCTCTGCCACCAACACGACAAGGGTGGATTGCGGCTCACACTGCCACTGCTGACCCCGTGCTGGAACAAGAGCAGAGGGACGGATGTACGACAGAGGGAGATATGTGTAAGGAAGTATGTCCCGGGACGCTCAGAGGCATGATGGAAGAACTGGAATGACGTAGACGATGACTGCAAGGCGAAACGGAAAGAAGTAGATGGGGAGTGAGAGAAAACAGGGGAAAAGGGAAACGAGGAATTAGGGAGAATGGGGTGAGTGTGGGAAGGAGAGGGGGGGGAAGGATGTGAAGAATTGGTGGGATAGGTGTGGAAATGATCTAGAAATCGAGAGAGATTTCCAACCATTGGGGCCCCGTTTCGTAACTATAACTATTCAGAGCGACTACTCTACCAGCTCCTGAAGCTGTGAATGGAATGTCTCTTCCCTTTTGTCTCTCTCTCTCTCTCTCTTTATCTCTCTTATCTCTCTCTTTATCTCTCTCTATCTCTTTTCTCTTTATCTCTCTCTTTTCTCTCTTTCGTCTCTCTCTCTCATCTCTCTTTATCTCTCTCTCTCTCTCTCTCCTCTCTTCCTCTCTCTCTCCTCTCTTACACCTCCCTAACCTCTCTCTCTCTCTCTGTATCTCTCTCTCTCTCTTCTCTCTCTCTCTCTGCGCTGCCCTGCCTGAGGCCACCTGCCCTTTTTCGTGAATAGGGCAGAACTTTTGTTGACCTTTTGTCTCTGAGAGTTAATTATGCAGGCATTTTTCCAAGATAAAATCTTGGATTGTTTTATGGAATCATAACCTTCCCTTAATTTTGGGAGAGATTTTGTTGTTGTATGTATTTACCTAGCATTACTTGCCTATCAGAGTCTCCAGGCGCGAGCATCAGCTCCTGGGCTCCACCTCCCAATTGTTTGCTATTTAATGCATTGATTATGGGGTCCCTTTTTTATGTATTTTCTTTTAAACCATGAGTAGAGATGGCTTCTACTATTTCCCTGTCAGGATCATTAATTCTTGCTTCTCTGCTTTATATAGAGAAGTATATTCTTTCATCCATGTGGCTCACCCTGAGGCCTCATCCTGTTCAGAGTATACGTAAGTGTCTCTCTTTTTCTGTATTCCTCATCTTTACCAATGTATCTATTTTATATATTTATGTAATTTTATACGTCTAGAACATGTGTCTCCCCTCTTATTCTTCGTTCCTCCAATGTAGTTATGTTTTTCTCCATCGGTTTATCCTGAGAGTTCAATCCCCTTAATCTTGATATTTATTTGTCTTGCTGCACACCTCTCGACTTTCTCAATCTTTGTAATGTACTATTGAGGCGAAGCATCGCACTACTGCTGCATATTCTATGCTGGTTAAATATACTTGTACTTTAGTAGTTCTTGGTTCTTTGGTCTCTTGCGTGTATTTGCCGCCTCCTAGCTATTCGGTACATCCTCTGTCTGCAGAGGATAAGTTGGAGATCATTGTCAGTGGTTGGCTCAATATTTCAGGAGCTTCCATTAGGACTTGTGGTGAGATCCTGAAGTCATTCATAGGTTTAGTCGCGTCAAATTCATACAGAGGATTTTTTTATTTTCCTCCTCTTCCACTGCTATTGTACTCGGGTCCGTCTCAGAAGGAAGACCTTAATAATTTTGAAGACCTCTGTATATTTCATTTGCGGTTTTCTCATTTCGTTGTTATTTAATGTTCTCCACTTCTGCTCGTAAGCTTCGCAATCGTTTTTTTTTGTGGGTGGGGTTGGTTCTTAATTTAGAGGCCAGGTCACTTTAATTTTATTTTTCATGTGCATGTATTCGTTTATTGTTCTGTTTCTTTCCCCATTTTCCTTGTTTGTTTTTCAAGTGCTCTTTTTTATACTTTCCTATTTAATTTTTTTTTTTATATGCATTGTCTTTTGAGCTATGGACGAGCTTTTTAAGTGTTTCTCATTAGCTCATATTTTCAGTGCATCTTTTCTTCTTTTCTACTTGAAACTCTCTAAATTAATTCAAATGACATGCACACATTGATCACTGGCACTTTCTGATGCTTGTATTCAGTATTCTTAAACATCCATCTCGGCCTGGATGAAAATCAATATCAAATCACAATTGAGGGAACATCACATTCTGATACTCGTCTCCTGATTTTTATATCGCCTTAAAAAATTAATAGTACAAATGTTTTCTTTCCATCGAAATTTTCGGCTCACTTTTCCATTTCTGGGAGGCTTAAGTCATCTTTGATAATGATCTTCGCTAAAATTCTAATTGCTATGTCTGCTACTTATAATCATCATTATTGAGGCAATCATTTGGAGCATTTCTGTGATTAGAACTATAGCGTTCTAGTGACTCCCAAACACTTGTCTTAACCAACTCCGCCACGAGAGGACAAAGGTTATTCAACTTATACTAGCAGGCGTTATACCTTCCTCCCACCTGTATACCCCACACTGGTCTATCCCTTCCCCCCCCTACAACCTGTTCACCCCATATTAGTCTATTCTTAACCCCCCCCCTACCTCCTGTATACCCCACACTGGTCTATCCCTTTCCCCCCCCCTCCCCCTTCCACCATCCACTCATTTATGACATGGCATTTTTCGCTGAATTTCGAAAGTAAATTTTTACGCTTGCTGTCCATTTTATTTAAGTTTACCTGCAGACGTTTGCAAATCTAATTTGCCAATTACCAGACCAGTGAGCAGTGTGTATTCGTGAAATTACACGAAATGTGTCAACATGATCAAATACATGCATTTTAATTCATAGAAATTATCGTAACATGTTGGGCAAAAATTCTCGATAAAGATGATTATATATTTTATATAAAATATATAAAATACAACTTGAGATGTATTTACAAAAAAAAAATACTCCCTAAGAACGGATGAAAATCAGCAACAGGTGCGCAATTAATGTGTTACCCATGATGAGAGTTACAACCAGAATTACCTGTTGTTACCCTTAACAGGAATACAACATTTAGTAGTTATTTAGTGAAATGTTTTCACAAGTCTCCTAATTACCCAACCGCTACATTCCTTGCTAAACACATCCAGCCTTCGTTCCTCTCTGTGCCAATATAACAGCTTAACCACTATCTCGACGCCACTAACGCCTTAACCGACGTCACTTTATGCCTCTGGCGACCCAACTAGCATCCCTTTAATGCCGCTAACGATGCTAATGACAGTTCCTCTCTCTCTCCGCCTCCATTCTGTCTAGCCATTTCTCAAACTATGTTAAAAACATTTAGCCTCGTAATGAGTTATTAAACGAAGATAACGCAGCTTTTCCGCTCCATTGTGTTAGACGTAGTTGTAATTAATGGTAAATATGTCGTCGCCCTTTGAAAAATGGCACATTATTCGGTCACAAGGACTACGAAGGAACTGGAACAGCAACAGACTACTAGATACAGGCGAGGTAGCGGGTTTATGGGCTGCTTGTGTTCATACCAAATATGTAAGATCTGAATTTGAAGAAAAAATCTTGTCAATGGAATTATTTTTTAATGAATATAGAGAACTACATTGAATTACGTTAATGATCAGGGGGGAGTAGAGTCTGTGGCATGGCAGTTAAGCAGGCGTGAGTTGGTAGAAAGTATATGAACTAGATTTTAAATCATACATTTAATTCATCAACTTAGGAATGTGTATACTTAGTGATGACTATAACTTCAGACGGTCGCTACAAGATGTCTTTGTTTCACACCAATGTATTGAGAATTTGATGAGAGACAACCACAGCTATCAAGAAAAATAAATATTATCAGGTTGAACCTTCGAGTGTTGAAGGAGGTTTGCTGCCATTTAACATTGGCAACAATGAGAAAATCAATTGCAGCCAGGGGGGGATTCGAACACTCGACCTGGATACTCCCAAGCCGCGCCCTTACCTCTGGACCACGACATGATATGAGTTATAAACCTTGGACTGGCAGTATTAGGGCCCCTCCAAAGTTCGTGTGGAAGTCCCTGGTTGTATACCTCATACCCTGGCATAGTCCAGAGGTAAGGTGCCGCGGCTCGGCTTTGGAGTACCGAAGTCGAGGGTTCGAATCCTTGTATTTCTCCAATGTTTTTTTCTTATTGATAAATCATGATAGAGTGATTCTCTTGTGTAATACCAACAGTTTTAGTATACTGAGATTGTCAGCAAGATGAATTTAAACACTACACGAAATACTAAAACAACATTGAATGGTGAAGTAAAAAAGGAAAGATTGTGATTAAAATCTTCGAGATTATGACAAGGGAAAACAGTTTACTGAATACACAACCGCAACAGATTCACACAAAATGCGGAATGTTGTTTTAGGCTCTGAATATAAGTATATGAAATGAATGCTTTAAAGACATGAACATGTATAAAATGCACATCTCTGAACTTGAGAATACTCAACGAAAGGTTAAATGAGTTGGCATACGTTTGTGCGCTTTAGTACCATAGAAGCGTACGCACTATATGCTTTGCTCATATTAACACCGTAAATGAGACAGATCTCCTAACGAGCCAGAAGCAATCAAATAGTTATAGAAATACATTATACTTTAATGTTTTCAAATGTAATGGATTGTAAAATATAAAATCGCTTTTTATTATTATTGAATATACATCGACGTCTAAAAGTATAGTTACAATTCAATTGCAGTAATTTTGTTGGTGTTTGATCACAATATTAAAGCCAGTTGATTATGTCTTAGTTTTCTATTTTCAGGAGCCCTTCCTGGCAACGTAGATTAAAAAAAAACATACACTGAAACAGAGAAACATTTTTATCGTCAGCCCCACAAAAGCACAACTCTTGCGTGTCATTAAAAAAAGTCAGCAGAGCTAATTACCTGGCGCTGATTGCTGTGGGCAAGACACTCCATTTACAAGAGACTCAGTAAAAAACTGATCACTAGAGGTAACTAAAGAAACAGTTCTGTTAATTACAGCAAGGCATTGGTGCTGCGCTATGGCTGTTGCAGAGATAGAAGGGGTGCTCCACTTTGGATTGTTATGGGAGAGAACTGGTGCTCCACTTTGGATTGTTATAGGAGAGAACTGGTGCTCCACTTTGGATTGTTATGAGAGAGAACTGGTGCTCCACTTTGGATTGTTATGAGAGAGAACTGGTGCTCCACTTTGGATTGTTATGAGAGAGAACTGGTGCTCCACTTTGGATTGTTATGAGAGAGAACTGGTGCTCCACTTTGGATTGTTATGAGAGAGAACTGGTGCTCCACTTTGGATTGTTATGAGAGAGAACTGGTGCTCCACTTTGGATTGTTATGAGAGAGAACTGGTGCTCCACTTTGGATTGTTATGAGAGAGAACTGGTGCTCCACTTTGGATTGTTATGAGAGAGAACTGGTGCTCCACTTTGGATTGTTATGAGAGAGAACTGGTGCTCCACTTTGGATTGTTATGAGAGAGAACTGGTGCTCCACTGGGTAAAGAGAACGATATTATTCGAATATTATTTTAACTAACATTCTATTTTTAATAAAACATCTGTTCAATATTTAAAACATCTGTTAGTATTTAAAACATCTGTTCAATATTTAAAACATCTGTTAGTATTTAAACATCTGTTCAATATTTAAAACATCTGTTCAATATTTAAAACATCTGTTCAATATTTAAAACATCTGTTCAATATTTCAAACATCTGTTCAATATTTCAAACATCTGTTCAATATTTAAAACATCTGTTCAATATTTAAAACATATGTTCAATATTTAAAACATCTGTTCAATATTTAAAACATCTGTTAGTATTTAAAAAACGAGTTCCAAATGACTAAGTGTATGCTTGGATGATCATACTTGTCAACTACAATATTCTACATTAACTTCCTGTTGAGAGAAATTGTGATTTATTTATGATTATAGAAAAACAAAAATATTATGCGAACGAAAGAGCAATATGTGGACGATAAAAAGGTCTTTCTTCTTCTTCTAGAGAATAGGTGCAGTTTGCATGAAGGGTTAACCCTCCCGATGACTGCACCAGGACAGACGTAAGGAGATGCGTTGACGGTTAGGATGAGAAGAAAGTCAAAAGCAGTAGATGTGATGGGCTGTAGAGAGGAGAGGCGGCGAAAACTGAGTTGAACGTTAGAGGTAGACACCCCGCACCGGGGGGCGGGGCGTCGCGGTCACGGTGGCAGCCACGCACGGCTTAGTTGTGTGTGTGCAAGACGGGAACTAATACTTCTCCGGAAACTTGTATATCGGAAAGCGCAAGCAGTACGCTTCCCAAATCACCCGCTCGTCAACGGGCAGCCGGCCACTAGGCAGCGCCCTCGGCTGAGACATCCTATCCGGCACCCGATACACAAACTCCTTCACCCGCGATACCCAGATAGTGGACGAGCACCACGGGATCGGAAGCACCCGGGCATCTCGATAAGGGCCCAACTCCGGACCCTCACAGGGCACGACTCCAGCAGACGGAACCAGGCAATCCCCAGACCGGAGCAAGGAAGGAGGGGATACAGCAGGGGATGCAGGCGCGGCACCGACCCCACCACCGGGCACAGGACCCGAGGCCCCCCGGCGCACATCTTTCCGCAACATCACGACGAGGTCCCGATCATCAGGGACAACCCCCCACTGCGGAGATCCAACAGCAGGCGACGCAGGAGGAGAGGCACAGGTAGCAACTTCGGAGTCTCTCACAGCACCAACATCCTCGGAGGGGGGCGCCAGATCATCATACTCCCCCACCTTCTCCCAAGGCACACCACGAGGGGGAGACACACTCCGAGCCCGCCGTGAACGCTTCGAGACAGGTCGCACCACACCACGCCCAGCAGGCCGCTCCGCAGGCACGGCCACCATCTTCACATCCACACAGGTCACACCAGCACTGTCCGAAGAGTCCACAGAGGCCACATCACCCACACTGTCCACATCATCCAGGGAAACAGCCTCAGAACACTGACGCGCACGCTTCGGCAAAGGGATGGAAAGAGCAGAACTACAGTTGTCAGCACACACAGGCACGGCAGGCACAGCAGAACCCGTATTCCCGGGAGCCGGTATCACATCC
The DNA here is from genome assembly GCA_020271785.1 of Procambarus virginalis. Classification (NCBI taxonomy): domain Eukaryota; kingdom Metazoa; phylum Arthropoda; class Malacostraca; order Decapoda; family Cambaridae; genus Procambarus; species Procambarus virginalis. The sequence continues at coordinate 3,572,461 of WNGS01165339.1, forward strand.
ACAGGCGGGACATGGGCCTCCACCGGGACATCCTGCACAACACGCAGCTCAGGCGACGGCCCAACACCCACACACACCGGCTCAACATCCCCAGGGGCCACAGCAGGCACCAGACGGGTCGTGCAGGCCGTAGAATTCACCTCAACAGGCGGAGCAGCAGACAGGCAACCAGGCGCCGCAGGCACAGTACCCACTCCATCCTCAGAACCGTCCGGAAGTAACAAGGGTGAGAAATCCTCCGCACGAAAAACATGCACCCGACCAGCTGCTCCCACGTCGCACGCTGCAGCCAGATGACCCTCGTGACCACACCGATAACAGGTGCGCGGTTGACCCCGATACTGGCAGTGGAGCGTGTATCCCAACACGGATATCGACGACGGTACACTACACTTCAGCGACATCGTCAGGGTGCGGGAGCCGTCAAGCATACCAACACAGTGCCCGGCAACGACCCTGTTCCAACGAACACTTAACACTGTCCCAAACCGTTCGAAACAGGAGGTCAAAAAGTCGTCCTGAAATTCGAAGGGGGCGCCATGCACCGCCACAGACGTCAAGGTGACACTAAGATTCACTACCTTAACGGAGCCAGCAGTATCAGGGAGAGGGTAAACACGCCCCTCACACCGCTCGAGAAACGCCTGAAAGGCAGCCTGGAGGCGGAACTTTACCACAGCACGGTTGCCCTGAAGCAGCTGGATGCCCACCAGGTCCGACAGCTGCACATGAAGCACGTCCACCAGGGCGACACCAACCAATGGATGGTCTACTGGTACTGTAAACGCCAGACCAGCCGACAATGTCCTCTTCACTGGGGGGCGAGAAGTCCCCATGGCTAAGCAAACGTCACCCTGTCAGTGGCAGACCACCACCAGCAGGGCAAACCAGCAATCACCCAACGTAAACACTAGCCAGTGCGGAGAGACCTCAGGAGCGTCCGACCTGGCCGGTGGTCACCACGCAACTCCCATAAAAAGGTCTATCCGTTAGACTCGCTGATGCAACGAGGGGGAAAATGTGTGGATTTAACCACCCGAGAAGTAAAGACAGAGAACGCTTCATATATCCGCATGAGACACTGTATAGACGGTTGTATATAGACAGGAAGAGGAGGAGAAAGCGTTATATGGAACACACAAGTGAGAGCATTGTCTCCTTGTCTTTGTAACTGTCTTGAAGTTTTCTTTGGTTTGTTAAGTTTTGTCGTGCTGCCCCAAAGATATATTTTACCCGCAGAATGGCTTTGAAATGGGAATTATATAATATATTATATATTATATATATATATATATATATATATAATATATATATATATATATATATATATATATATTATATATATTAAATATGACCGAAAAAGTAAGATTAATAATTCTAACACGAATTTTCTCGATTTTCCTAATGTTTCTTTTTACTGGTGACGGTAAATGAAAAATTAATTCTCCAAAATTCATTTTATTTCATTTTATTAGCTTCTTGTGGAGAGAATTTATTTTGTCTTGGTAAATCATCAGATAGATAATTGTTTTCTTTGACTTTTCTTATGGATATTTATATTTTTTTCTAGACTTCTTGATGTTGTGGCCACTTTAATCCATAATTTCTAGAGATAAACACGGTTGTGTTTATATGTCGACACACAACCATATAGGTTATATGGTTGTGTGTCATGTCGTATATATAATATTTGTATGTAAATATGTCTTTTTCTATCCGAGGTTAGAGACCAAACCCTTGGAATTAGTTTCACCTAATTTCACCCAGTAGTTGTTAGTGTGCTGCAACCAACAAGAAGTCTAAACTGGCGTCATCAGAGAGTGTCACGTGACACTGTGCTAAATTCACTCCCCCTTCCCCCCCCCCACGAAATTTCTCGCAATGTTGCAATATGCAACTTGATATTTTTTTTTACATGTAAAATTGTGTCACTGATCACAGCAAAATGTCAATTCTACCTATTATACTTTGGCAGTAAAAGACAAATTTGCGTTCGTGACGTGATCAAATATCCGGCGCCGCAGTAACAGGCCATTCATCTCAACGCTGTTGGCTCCACAACGCCACTCTGACGTTCATCACACTGCACTTCACACCTCTAATAGTCTCTCTACTCCTCCTCCCTCTCCGTGAGAGAGAGAGAGGAGAGAGAGAGAGAGAGAGAGAGAGAGAGAGAGAGAGGAGAAGAGAGATGAGAGAGAGAGAGAGAAAGAGACGAGATGAGATGTAGAAGGAGAGGGTGGAGGAACGGAGAGGAGGGAGAGACTGAGATACAGATACAGAGAGAGAGAGAGAGAGAGAGAGAGAGAGAGAGAGAGAGAGAGAGAGAGAGACGGACAGAGACTACACTTGGGTCACGTCCAACGGCCCTGCTTGTTATGGATTACAAGGCAATTTTAATGAGGTAAAATAGATACAAAAAGTGACACGCAAACTGACAGAGAAAGAAAGACAGACAGACAGACATATAAATGTACAGAATGAATCAGGAAGATATAAAAAACAGACGGCAGATCTGGGGTTCAGATCTAATATATATATATTAGATATATATATATATATATATATATATATATATATATATATATATATATATATATATATATATATATATATATATATAACTGAAAACTCACACCCCAGAATTGACTCGAACCCATACTGCCAGGAGCACTCTGCTGGCGTACAGGATCCCTTAACGCTCGACCAACACGACCGGACAAAGAGGATGATTGCCGAGGTTATTGCCATCGCCCCGCCGCATTCGGTTGGTAATCGGTTAAGGGATCCTGTACGCCAGCAGAGTGCTCCTGGCAGAATGGTTTGAGTCACTTCTGGGGTTTGAGTTTTCAGTTACATATAGCCCTGGGGGCCATTCAGGCTTGTTCGTATATATATATATATGTATATATATATATATATATATATATATATATATATATATATATATATATATATATATATATATATATATATATTGTTCCAACCAGGGCATCGTAGAGAGACTAGAGGGTCTTCTGCCAAACATCCATAAACTAAACCTGAAGACAGCACACTCCTAGGAGCTCCCCTGGGGTTGAAAGCCATCGATGAGGTCCTTGATAAGAAAATCGCCGACCTTAAGAGGATGGATGGGAGGATTGAGGATATTGATGCTCATGATGCACTCTACCTCATCACCAGATGTCTGTCCTCCCCAGGTTAACCTACTTTCTGAGGTGTTCACCATCTTACAGTAGCCAAAAACTAAGTGAGTATGACCGGTTACTGAAATCAATGCTAGAAAAAGCCCTTAACCTCTCTTTTGATGACCTGCAGTGGAAACAAGCTCTCTCCCGTAAGACTTGGGGGCCTCGGAGTTCGAACAGCAACGCAAATCGCTGTTCCACCGCTTCCTGTCCTCCTTATCAGCATCCGACGACCTTGTGAAGGAAATTCTACCTGCCCACTTACATCNAATATATATTAATATATATTATATATATATATATATATATTATATAATATATATATATATATATAATATATATATATATATTATATATAATATATATATATATTTTTTTTTTTTTTTATAGGTTTGTGAGGGTACCACCTCTGGTGCCAATGTGGGGACCCATAGCCTCGGAGAAGAAAATAAAACGTATTCAGAGGAGACCTTGTGGTTTCTCACTGAACACTAATATTTTCTTCTCCTACACCCCCATTCTTTGTATGTACACATATATATTTGCTTTATTTGAACTGTGTTACAAAAAAGGAGTTACATATAGGTTACAAAGATGGTTATCATAGGTTGTCGAGTTCCTCCAGCTCCTCAGATGGCGGGCAGGAACCCTGGATGCAGTGCGCATTTCCCCTCTGTATCGCCACGCTGAGGCGCTGGAAAAGAAAGCTGGCAGCTCTAGGGTCCCTTGTTGTTTCAATGAGCCTAGAACCCAGTTCCTTCAAAAACTGGTAGCACTTTTACCCCAGGCGCCGAGTGTCTCAGAAGCAATGGGGACAAATTGTAGTGGTGATCAAGTTCTCTATACTTACGGGATTTGGCTGCTTCCCTGTGGGTGGCAGCGCCACCTGGTTGTGCAACACTGAGGTCAATGTAGGTGTTAGCCAGGGTTGATACGCACGTGTAGTCCCATACCAACTGCTTGCCATTCTTCCAGGGGTTCACTGTGATACCATCCGGGCGACCAATAAGAGCATCAGAGTTACGGGGCGTTAGGTAACGAGGCTCTCTCTCGGCTGGGCATCCAGCTGTGGTGAGGCTCCTCTTGATGATGTCGTTAACTTCACTGTGCCTCGAGTGCCATCCTCCCGTGCTTTGGCAGAGTAGGCCATGGTGGCCGTACCTGTCAGCCACCACCTCGCCGCAAATACACCTATATCTGGTGTGGATTGGGGCAGCAAGGCGGAGGGCCACAGCAATTCGGAGGGCGTGTGGTGTGAGACGCGTGCCAGTTGCCGACATTGGGGTTGCTAACAGGAAATCCCCTGCATGAGGGGCTGCTACTGCTGTGAGGCGAGCAATGTCGTGCTGTGTTGATGCAGCACCCAGGCACTCTGCAGCAACTTTGTCTACAATGGGGCCATCCCAGCTGGATTGCCTGTGGGCTTTTGGGGATGGTGGTTGAGGTGATGGGCCTGCACGAGAGGCCCACTCTGTGGCACAGCGTGTAAAATTGGGATCATGTACACCTGCCAGCTGATGTAAGTGGGCAGGTAGAATTTCCTTCACAAGGTCGTCGGATGCTGATAAGGAGGACAGGAAGGCTGGAACAGCGATTTGCGTTGCTGTTCGAACTCCGAGGCCCCAAGTCTTACGGGAAGAGAGGCTTGTTTCCACTGCAGGTCATCAAAAGAGAGGTTAAGGGCTTTTTCTAGCATTGATTTCAGTAACCGGTCATACTCACTTAGTTTTTGGCTACTGTAAGATGGTGAACACCTCAGAAAGTAGGTTAACCTGGGGAGGGACAGACATCTGGTGATGAGGTAGAGTGCATCATGAGCATCAATATCCTCAATCCTCCCATCCATCCTCTTAAGGTCGGCGATTTTCTTATCAAGGACCTCATCGATGGCTTTCAACCCCAGGGGAGCTCCTAGGAGTGTGCTGTCTTCAGGTTTAGTTTTATGGATGTTTGGCAGAAGACCCTCTATTCTCTCTACGATGCCCTGGTTGGAACATATTATTTCACATTTAGAAGGGTTCAGGGTGAGGCCTAAAACTGCACCTTGCTCCTGGATTTTTCTGATGTCCTCCAGGAGGGAGTCTTGGGAACCAGCTAGGGTACCATCATCCAAGAACCAGATGTTAAGCTCGCTGGACAGGACCTCTGTGACTTGTTTGATGACTAAGCAGAAAAGGAGAGGAGCAAGGGGGTCACCCTGTTGGACGCCTTCCCGCGAGTCAATTTCATGTTCGCCAAAAAGTAGCTTAAGATCCATACTGTAGCATGAATGTACGAAAGGGTAGAGGGAAGGGAAATGACTATGAACCGCACGGAGTACAGCATCCCTCCGCACCAAATTGAAGGCATTTTTGAAATCTAGCTTGATAAGGGCCTTTTCGTCTGTGATATTGGCGATGAAGGCTCGAGCTGCATGGGCTGCCGCCTCACACCCTTGTGGAATGCCAAACCCAAGCTGTTTGGCTTCAGCATGTTGGCCGCTGCATCACTAACTGTTCTTGCGGCTGCCTTTGCGACGAGACGCCGGAGAGAATTGCCCACAGCTATTGGCCTGATCCCTCCATCCTTTTTCTTTAGAGCACAGAGGGATGCTCCAAAAAAATAGGTCTTATGGACGGTGGTATGTTGCCAGCTAGACATGTGTTGGTGAATCTGGTTAGTTCCACCAAGAGGTTCTTTGCAATGTCACCCAGTGCAGGGTTGAGCATTTGCTTGAGGTGGTTGGGTTTTAGTCCTGTGAACCACCTGCTGATCCGGTTGGGAAGGACATGGCTGCTTTATGGACCACAGATTCAGCCACCCAGAGAGGTTCTGCTCCGGTAGCCCCCACTTGTACAATGTCGTCCTCACTCGGAGCCCTGGCAGGGTGTTTCTCCCTTAGGGCTTGAGCTGTTGCGGCATCTCTATCGGCAATTGAGTCCTCACTGGTGATGACTCTTATTGCGCCAATAGTGTTTCCTTCTTCTATTTTCTTGGTGACTGATGTTCTGATTTCACCATCGTAGTCACCATCGTAGTAGTCACCATCGTCACCATCACCGTCACCACCATCGTCACCATCACCATCGTAGTCACCATCGATATCTATGCCGTTTTGTGGTAATGAATTAGCCTAATTAGGTTGATAATGAGAGGGATGTGCATGCATATATATATATATATATATATATATATAATGTGTGTGTGTGTATATATATATGTATATTATAATTTTGATTAAAAAACACGTCTCGTTGCTTCAATTTTAATGTCAAAACACAAAATATAAATATTCTATATAATTTTTAGTTACTGAATATAAATATGTTTTGGAGGATCACAAGAGCCTTAGTCCTGGTGTGTGGGAGTATAGCACAAGAGCTGTAGTCCAAGTTTTTGGTGGATGAGGTGGATTGACGCGTGTGGCTAGGGTCCGAGTTCATACCTTCCGTAAGAACAGTTCTATAACAGCCAACTGGTACAGTCAATAATTTCTGCGGTAATTGGCCAAAAATCCCTTAAATTATTCCACCTTCCACCTTGTCACATGTTTAAACGTTACTAAGATTTAAATGGGTGGACAGTGAAAGAATGGGACGTGTCGATGGGAGAATAGAAGCAGGAGGATGGGTTCGAACTCCACCTTTTTGTTAAAGTCACCATCGATATCTATGCCGTTTTGTGGTATGAATGATTGTGTTTCGTTGAACAAGAGAATCACTATGTTTCTGGGTGTTTCGCATGTCTGTTGGCATCTCCAAAAAATAATTATAACATAAATTTACCGTTATTTATGTATAAACTTATTTAAGTTTACGAATTTACCATACAGTTATCGAATTTCTTTTGTAGACACCAGGTACATCTTGTTATAATGAAAAGGTTTGGTTTCATATTCATTGTAACAATACCCTCAGAACAGTCTTGTGAACAGTTCATGGAGCACCTTACTCAGATTTGTTGTTGTTGTTGTTGTTTTAATCCCTGTATCGCTCAGATGGTACATGAAAAGCCTACAAATACACGTGAAGTTTTCGTTTCTCGTTTTAACACGTAGATTCGTTCGTATATATATATATATATATATATATATATATATATATATATATATATATATATATATATATATATATAATAGCTCGTTAATGCTGGTCGCCACACGAATAGCGGATGTCGAGAGATCAGCGAGGTGACTGACCACCTCACTGAATTAGCCTAATTAGGTTGATAATGAGAGGGATGTGCATGACGGCGAGTCTGAGGATTGGCTGCACAGAGGATAGACATATTCAGCTGGCGGGATATATGAAGGGATGGAAGAAAGATGGGAAATAGCAAAAAACGAGACTAAAGAATAAAACAGTGTTCAAGAAGTATATATAACCAGATAATTAATTAATTTCTCAGTCTTCATGGTTTCATAATAGAAGCCTCCAGGGAAAATGATCCTCCAGGAAAAGTCATCTTCGGAAGCATCATGAACATTGCAAATTTCCCGCGGTAGCTTCGACACTAAAACCAATTTGACCAATGGAATATTTCAAGCTCTGGGAATTACACAAAGTTAATAAACTTTTAGAGAAAAGTTGTAAAATTTTATATATTAATTTTGCTAGCGGAGGCGATAGCAATGTTTTTAAAAAAATAATATTTGATTTCCACTTTGTTATATTATAAATGCTTCTTTGTAATTGGAAAGAGAGAGAGAGAGAGAGAGAGAGAGAGAGAGAGAGAGAGGGAGGGAGAGAGAGAGAATTTGCACAATGTATCGTTACTTATGCTAACATGTTTCTTTTCTCCACACAGGTGAGTACCATGGGAAGAGAGCAGTTAGACCTACATCACTGGTAAAGTTACATTTAACCTTCGTGGCATGAAACTGTAGCATTTGGTTTTTAACACGAAGAGAAAAGTGTTGCAAAGCGTATGAATGACACGAGTGTTCAGCAAGAACAGGCTCGCCACTTATTTGAGGAATGTCTAGGTTCTCGTAGCCAAGAATGAGGGTTATTGATTTTATTATTTTGATTGTTGCCGCCGAAGGCGGCTAGTTTATTGTGCACCCCATACTCATCCTGTGAGCGGTAGCGCAAAAGCATTACAGAGGGCACAAAAGGTCTTTATCAGACCTCATCTTAGATTATTACATAAACAATTTCATCTATCCTTCACACCCTATAGTTACAATGTCAGCTAGGTACAGAGAAAGTGCTATTTCAAGAGCTACATATTTACAGTAAGTCATCATACATTAATGGTAGGTCTTATCTCTAATACATAATAGTTTGACCAATGGGGATATTACAGAGTCATAGGGGAGCTTCTGTTTATTATTAGTCCTCACAATACACTACTTGTTTCTGAATCTCATATGTCGTTCATCTACTGGAAACGAAATGTGGAAACAATGCAAGGATTTCAGGTAATTTATCCATGGTAATAAGATAGGTTGCTATATCATACAGAGTGAGCTTAGATTTATCTCTAAATGGCTCAATTTTAATACAATCCAAGATATAGTGTTCGAGTGTGTGTCCCTGTCTTTGTCCACACACTTTACACTTTACTTCATCTAGATTCCTATACAAGCCGAACTGCCAGAGATACTTGTAGCCAAGTCTTATACGAGCTGTGACAACATCTGTTAGTCTAATGACTTTGTTACTTGCCCCATACACATGTTTTACTTCACACATTTCATTGTGATGAACAATGGACCTGCTAGTTCCACTTTGCACAGTTCTACTTTCTTCAAATTCATCCATTATATGGTCACTCGTCCGGGTGCTGACCAGAACTAAAGCTGTTAAACTTGCCGGACAGCGCGAAGTGCACATTATTTCCTGCGCCACACGCATGACGCCCTTTATTGTACTGTCAGTAACGCCCACTTTGCTTTGTGCTTGTGTCAGACTCCCCCCCCCCCCACCTCTTCCCGTGTTGTGCTTTCGCCGTCTCGTTGCTGCCTTCAAAATTGCCTTTTCAGTCTGATCGAAAGAATTTAAAGCGTCGTGTTGAGACAGGTTAGTCGCGGTACCTAAAATATTTGAGTGTGTGCAAGACGTATTTGGATTTGTGACTTTTGTTAGACTATAAATTACAAGTTAAGCTTTGTTTCCCAATATTAGATTAATGCAAAGATAAACGCTTTAGACAGAAACGCATTGCCTTGTGAGCAACACTGTCTAAAGATGCCCTATGAATCCTGAATCTAAAGTGTATGAATCGTGAACTTCCAATACAATGGAGGAAGGTTCAGAGAGACAGAGAAACAGATGAGGGTCATAAAGAACACTGAACATGCGAAATGCATTAAATTATATCACTGAATATACCTCGTTGGAGAATTAAAAATCGATTATTTGTTAGCTGGCTTAGAAACCTGACGCCTGGTTTATTTGCATATCGCAAAGAATAGTTCATTTCTACTACATTTCAACTTGTAGTGTCAGTGGAAAGTTTTGCATAAGAGTGCAGTGTCGAAATATGAAGTTAATTTATGTTTTTAGAGCATAAAATCATACAAGAACTGACTTTTAAACACAAAAATGCTATTGGGAAAGAGACTACGAAAATATTACTAAATACACGACAAGCGCGAAATGCAGTTATAACTGTATTTTTGTTCTGCGAATCTTTTACAGTCTGTTATTGCTCTTGAGTCTGGAAGAATTTGCTGATTCTTTTTTTTTAATTTAGCCATTGCTCAACATTAATAGTTGAAGATGATTATCAATATTTGATTTCAGCAGAGATTTGAACTGTGATTCATTTGAGCCTTATTATTGAATTTCTATTTTATTGTTTTCCCGCAAAATATATATGATTATATATATATATATATATATATATATATATATATATATATATATATATATATATATATATATATATATATATATATATATATATATATATATATATATATATATATATATATATATATATATATATATATAAATATATACATATATATATATATATATATATATATATATATATATATATATATATATAATCATATATATTTTGATTATTCTGGTGGGGTGTGAGTTTTCATTCGCATATAGTCCTGGGGACCATTCAGGCTTGTTCGCATTTGTGTTCCTCACGTGTTGCCCCCAAAAAATGAGGTGATTTGATAAAATGCTATGCCCAAGATTACCATCCGAGTGCCGGCGGGGAAGTGGTTCATATAGCTCAGGCTATCACTTCCTTATGTCCGGTCGTGATGGTCAAGCGGTTTAAGGCGTCCCTGTACATACCAGTTGCGTTGCTCCTGGGAGTATGGGTTCGAGTCTCTTCTGGGGTGTGAGTTTTCATTCACATATAGTCCTGGGGACCATTCAGGCTTGTTCGTATATATATATATATATATATATATATATATATATATATATATATATATATATATATATATATATAAATTTATTGGAAAATGTCATTACACAAAAAAAGTTACAACATTGGTTACATCCAGGGTACAAGGCTACTTGTCACAAGTTGTATAGCTCCTCCAGCTCCTCAGATGGCGGGCAGGAATCATGGATGCAGTGAGCATTTCCTCTCTGGATCGCCACACTAAGGCGCTGAAAGAGAAACCTGGCAGCTCTAGAGTCTCTAGTTGTTTCAATTAGCTTAGACTAGCTTATGTATATTATATGTATGTATATATATATATATATATATATATATATATATATATATATATATATATATATATATATATATATATATATATATATATATATATATATATATATTGTTAATCACCACATTATATAATATTAATTTCACTCGCCCTCACAATGACACCTATAAATCCCGAAGCTGCTGTCCATAGAATTCAAATATAAGTTCACTAAATCTTAAGAGGTCAACTAAAACGATAACTGCAAAGCTACTTCATTATCTCCTTCATTATCTCCTTCTTCCTCCGATACCCTCAACCGAATGAGATCTTACTCAGCCAACATACTCCTAACACTAAACGTTTTGTTCGATTCGTGTTCTGTTTGAAATTTGGAACGTTTGTTAGAACTTTCAGTGTTCGGTCAGAGAAGCGACCGTTTCGTGCCGTATTAACTTCTGCAGAGTAAGCCCAAACTTGATAAACAATGGGAAACATAACTAGAGTTAACTTTACCTAATTTAACTTAATCACTAATTGCTCATTTGGAAGTTAAGGCGAGATGATGGAGCCGGTTGACCCAGCTAGGCAGTTTGAGGATCACCACGAGCCTCACACAATGGAATACAGATTAGTTTACAGATTTATAAAAAAAAATCGTTGTTGTATTTCAAACAAAAGCAAAAAACTATATTTTTGAAATATAGTAAATGGAAGAACGTGTATAAACCTTCATTTTAAATCACTTTTCTTGACGTATTCAATAAAATTTTGTCTTGTAATTCTCCTCGTCAACTTTTTAAAGAACTTTTATATATTATTTAAGAATAGTATGGCGTCTTTAAGAATAGCATGGCGTCTTTAAGAATAGCATGGCGTCTTTAAGAATAGCATGGCGTCTTTAAGAATAGCATGGCGTCTTTAAGAATAGCATGGCGTCTTTAAGAATAGCATGGCGTCTTTAAGAATAGCATGGCGTCTTTAAGAATAGCATGGGGTCAGGTAGAGGTCCTTTGGTGATTTACCTTATGACAGTACTTCATTTTGAATTTACCCATCTGTCTTTAATCCTATGCCATTTTATTTGGTTTTCTTTTCATATTCTTGTGTTTTCCATTCATCTTCTTGGGTTTCTATTCATATTCTTGGGTTTTCTATTCACATTCTTGGGTTCTCTTATTCTCACATTTATTATTATTATTATTCTAATAATAGAATATTATAATAATAGAATAATAGAATGTGAGAATAATAGGATTATTCTCACATTCTCTTATTTCTATTCATATTCTTGAGTTTTCTATTCATATTCTTTGTTTTTTATTTATATTATTTGGTTTTCTTTTCATATTATTGGGTTTTCTATTCATATTATTGGGGGTATTCTATTCATATTCTTGGGTTTTCTATTCATATTCTTTGGCTTTCTATTCATATTATTGGGGTTTCTATTCATATTCTTGGGTTTTCGATCATTATTCTTGGGTTTTCGATTCTTATTCTTGGGTTTTCTATTCATGTTCTCCATTAATTCTGACTAGAATCCCACCCATTTCTGTAGGCTGCCAGTTACTCTCGATTGGTTCTCAAGTGCCGTAGAAGCCTCCTGTGTAGGTCAATGGCTGATGATGAAGTCAGAGAGTCCATTAAAACACGTTTGGAATTTATGTGAACAAACCACATACGATTCAATGAAAATAATACTAGTAGAAATGCACGTCTTTGAAATTCTAGGAGCGTGCTATATATATATGTAAATTTGACTAGCTTTACATCTCTTTTGTCTCTAAGTGACCTCACAGAAGAGTTCTCTCATGCTTTGATTTTGACTTGGTGAGTCAGGTACTTGGTGCATCATCTATGAATTGATATCTGAATTGTGTTTCCAGATATTCTAAGCTGCTTCTCCATTTCGCATATTATGAGCTGTGAGAGAGTGCAGTCCTCCATCTGTGGTCTTGGTGACTGGCGTGGGTCTATGGGCTTGGTGACTGGCGTGGATCTGTGGTCTTGGTGACTGGCGTGGGTCTGTGGTCTTGGTGACTGGCGTGGGTCTGTGGGCTTGGTGTCGGACGTAGCTAGGTCTGTGGTCTTGGTGACGGACGTAGCTAGGTCTGTGGTCTTGGTGACGGACGTATCTAGGTCTGTGGTCTTGGTGACGGACGTATCTAGGTCTGTGGTCTTGGTGACGGACATAGGTCTGTGATCCTGGTCACGGACGTAGGTCTGTGGTCTTGGTGACGGACGTAGGTCTGTGGTCTTGGCGACGGACGTAGGTCAGTGGTCTTGGTGACGGACATAGGTCTGTGGTCCTGGTCACGGACGTAAGTCTGTGGTCTTGGTGACGGACGTAGGTCTGTGGTCTTGGTGACGGACGTACGTAGGTCTATGATCTTGGTGACGGACGTAGGTCTGTGGTCTTGGTGACGGACGTAGGTCTGTGGTCTTGGTGACGGACGTAGGTCTGTGGTCTTGGTGACGGACGTAGGTCTGTGGTCTTGGTGACGGACGGACGTAGGTCTATGATCTTGGTGACGGACGTAGGTCTGTGGTCTTGGTGACGGACGTAGGTCTGTGGTCTTGGTGACGGACGTAGGTCTGTGGTCTTGGTGACGGACGTAGGTCTGTGGTCTTGGTGACGGACGTAGGTCTGTGGTCTTGGTGACGGACGTAGGTCTGTGGTCTTGGTGACGGACGTAGGTCTGTGGTCCTGGTGACGGACGTAGGTCTGTGGTCTTTGTGACGGACGTAGCTAGGTCTGTGGTCTTGGTGACGGACGTAGGTCTGTGGTCTTGGTGACGGACGTAGGTCTGTGGTCTTGGTGACGGACGTAGGTCAGTGGTCTTGGTGACGGACGTAGATCTGTGGTCTTGCTGACGGACGTAGCTAGGTCTGTGGTCTTTGTGACGGACGTAGGTCTCTCCCATTTGTCACAGAAGATGCATTCGCGTTGCTTCTCATTTACAACAATTCGTTACCAGCCGATGCTTCTTAATACCCCTCCTGATGAGTACCTAGCATATTGAGAAGGAATGAATGTTTGTAATAGTGATCCGTTGGTTGGGACCTCCTCTTTTATATATATTAAGAGTCATATTTACAGTTTTCCTGGATTCCAAAACTTGTGTCCAGTTTTCTTGGTTTTCCTGGATTTGTGTCGGGGGGGTTACATTGCATAACTGGTTCATTTTATATAGTGTCCTCGGAGCCTCTCTCTGTAGCCATGTTGACATCTGGTTCTACTGTCTTTGATATATATTTTTTCAGCAGGTGTCTATTTAACTCGTTATTATTTACGGGAATGGTCATTGTCGATTCTATTTTCACTCTTTCTTTGTCTCATTTGTATTAATCGTAAGAACTTGCAGACACTTTGCAGGTCTCATCACTCTAAATTAAGGCCAATCTGGCTGGGCTTCTCCTGTGGTTACATTACTTCAAGTTCTGTCCTGAGGGAATGTAACAGCTTGGTCTGGTCGTTAGCTTTCGCTGATGCCATGCTCAATTTTTTTTTGTGTCTCACCTGATTCGTTTCATAGCCCCCTCCCCCCTCCTGGCTCTCGGTGCGTTCTATTCACCTCGGTTCATCATCTCTACGTGTTTCATACACTCTTCTTCCTGTCCATTAGTTGAATCTCCTAACACTCTAGATCCAACATTGTAAGTTCATCCTATCCTCTCTGTTTTGTCTCAAGGAGTTCGTAACTGTGATATCCACTACCTTCACCCGTCACGCACTATTTGTTTTGTGAATCCTTAATTACTAACTTACATTATGGTTGAAGATCCCGCAAGAATTATGAGGTTTACTTTCACCTTCAATTGCCGCTTTCGCTGCCATTTTGGTAATCTTACGGTTGATTGTTTTATCATGCCTATATGGCACTCACTCATGTTAACACGTCTATGAGGTAATCGTATATTGGCTGCTGCAGAAGTTAATAAGACCCTAAAGTTCACTTGCAGGATCAGTACAACTTTCAATCCCTCAAGTTCCCCCTTTTATATATTTCTGGGCATCTTCCAGAGTAAACGGAAAACAACATTTCCTTTTATGCTGGTTATCTGCTAGGCTGTTGGGAAATAGCATCCCTTGTTTTGCTTGAGAGCTTCGTTTTAAATCAATTTTTTTTGGGGGGGGGGGGGAGCCTGCAACTCTATCCACACTCATGCTTTTTCAATGTCTCAATATTGTATTCATATTTTGTGTAACTTCATGCTACTTAATAGTTCTTGGGTTCAGAATTCCTCCAGGGAGTTTCTACTGGGTTCTAGTTCTTTGGAAACTAGAATTTTTCCAATTCTTTGACAAATTCTTTGTCAGAGAAGAATTTGCTTCACCTCTGCTCATTCGTCCTGAAAGTCTACGAATACCTTGCAAATTAATGTTTTCTTTACTTCCATCTTGCATTAATTTATCTTCTGTTTTGTTCCCTAGTTTGCTTGTTTCAGTTTATTAGTTCTTAACTGCAAATTTTCCCCATTATACGCCATCTGCCTGAAAACTGTCATTCTCCTTCCTAGCGTGTTTCTCCTGGTCTCCCGCCCAGTGTTGATTCCATCTATATTATTTTATGCGTTATTGCCACGAGATATCGATTTCATTTATTAAAGTTTTGTTTTTCACATACCTTTATTGCTCCTGGCACCTACAATGACCTTTCACAGTTAACCTAACCTTACCACCGTTCAAGTCACCTTTGTGTCTATTAAAGCTTTATTGCCTGGTCTCCATCTTCTATTTTCTTACATTTCCTTTGCCTTGTTTGTCACGCCATCATCATTTTCTCCAGGCATCAAGCTCCAGTGTCATTGGTTGTGATGGTTCTTGCTGGGGCTTGAATGTCTGCTGGAGTGGTCTTTGAGTGAAAGCTGTTATGGATGGAACTGGGGAAAGACAGGGTAGTTGGGGTTGGGGGACAGTAGAGGTGGAGTGGTTAGGAGGAAATGATGGTTGGGAATCTGTCTTTTGGAATACATGTTAGGTGTAGGGGAGTTCTGTGGGATAGGAGGTTGGGGATATATACAGTAGAGGAGTGTGAGGCAGTGTGGAGGGTTGTAGGAGAGGAAAGGTTAATGGGTATTTATGTTTTGTTTGTTAAACATTTCTTAAATGTTTAGCAAATTTGTTATTTTAGTTTGTTAGACATTTTAAACATTGAGTATAATATAGATGGAATTCAATAATATAAATACATATATTAATATTATACATCTCTTGTCTTGAACCTTATCACCCAACTGTTAAAACCCAACGTGTGTGTAAATATGAGTTGGAAAAGATGGAATCCCCTCGGAACGAAGTCATAAATTGACCCTAACAGTCTATACTACCCTCTGGCTTTGTCTTCGACCAACTTCCGTACCGATTCTTTCCCTTTTTGCCTTTCTCTGTACCCTTGGAAGGGGGGGGGGAGCGGTAAGGGAGAAAAGGGATAGAGAACATGGAAGAGAAAGATGAGGAAGATGAGGAGCACGGAAAAATTGAATTAATATGAGAAAAGAATGTTTTGACAGAGTGGAGATGTGTTATGATAATTCATGGACGTTTAAATGCTTCAGGAATGTGAATTTAAATATGAATAGGAATACAGGTACTAATAGGAATATAAACTACATAATTAATATAGAAGGGAACTAACACGAATAACGAATAAGTCGGAAAATATCCCTTAAAGTGTGATTCTAAATAGTTGAAATGGTATGTAACACGTCCAATATGTACACTATCATACAATTTGGAGAAGAACGGCTCTTTGTGTACCAATGGTGCTCCTCTGGGGATGAGTTACTCTTTTCCATTCTGTACTTAGCCTCTCATGTGACCCAGGTAGAGAGACCTGTACAATCTAGAGGTCCAACCCCAAATAAATCCATGTCACATATACACACAGAAATCACAATAGCGTGACGCATCAAATAAACAAATCCACAAGGGCCGTGACGAGGATTCGAACCTACGTCCGAGAGCATCCCAGACGCGGCCTTAATCGACTGAGTTCCGACATGGTATAAGAATATGGCTCATACCATGCATGGTATATGCATGGTTTATACCATGTCGTAGCTCAGTCGATTAAGGCAGCGTCTGGGATGCTCTAGGACGTAGGTTCGAATCCTCGTCACGGCCCTTGTGGATTTGTTTATTTCACATATAGGTGCACTTCAGTAGTTTTTCATTCGGGATGCCAAGTTCTCATTCATTATATCAACAGATGTTAAGAGACGCTGCACCTGAATCCTGTTTTATAATCGTCAGAAACATACTTCGTCATGATTTTTTGCAGCTGACTCTGGTGGCTGTCTCTCCGAGTCAGATACTTGTATTTGGTCAGCAATATAGTCTGCCAATCGAGTCCCCTTTACTTTATTAATGTCATGCATATTTATTTGGTGTCGACTTGGGGATGGAATTAATGGCTGTTAGCGATTTTTTTTGTTGGAAAGATGATTCTCAATGCTTTGGTGCGCACTGACCCTTGTTTGTTTCACCTTCTCCGCTGACAGACCATCATAGAACAACGTTCATTGACCCATTAGCTCATCTCTAGATATTCGTGTTGTGAGGAGGAGGAGAATGCTTTTAAAATCTTCAACTCATGAATATTAATTCGCGGATAATTCTGTTGTATTAGTTGAGTTCGTTATTCGTCAGGAGATGGCTGAGTCTCGTCACCTTGACACTGACGACTCCACATATCACAGTTATGAAGGTTTATGGAGTTTGAGAATAGTTAAAATGTCAAACTTTCTAGATGACGACAGTCTGCCATAACGTGCCTAGCATGTAAGGCTAGCATGTAAGGCTAGCATGTAAGCCTAGCATGTAAGCCTAGCATGTAAGCCTAGCATGTATGCCTAGCATGCCTAGCATGTATGCCTAGCATGTAAGCCTAGCATGTAAGCCTAGCATGTAAGCCTAGCATGTAAGGCTAGCATGTAAGGCTAGCATGTAAGGCTACCATGTAAGGCTAGCATGTAAGCCTAGCATGTAAGCTAGCATGTAAGCCTAGCATGTAAGCCTAGCATGTAAGCCTAGCATGTAAGCCTAGCATGTAAGGCTAGCATGTAAGGCTAGCATGTAAGCTACCATGTAAGCCTAGCATGTAAGGCTGAGGCATATAGCACCATTACGTCCCTGGTTCCACCTGGTGTCTGTGTATGTTATCTATACAACCTTACCTTATCTTGAGGTTATCTTGAGATGATTTCGGGGCTTTTTAGTGTCCCCGCGGCCCGGTCCTCGACCAGGCCTCCACCCCCAGGAAGCAGCCCGTGACAGCTGACTAACACCCAGGTATCTATTTACTGCTAGGTAACAGGGGCATAGGGTGAAAGAAACTCTGCCCATTGTTTCTCGCCGGCGCCTGGGATCGAACCCAGGACCACAGGATCACAAGTCCCGCGTGCTGTCCGCTCGGCCGACCGGCTCCCACCTTAACGAGATATACGTATTAACTAATTGCTTGCATTCACAAACTTTGGTAGAGCGACAGGATTAGCAGACACTATGATCAAGGATTGGCTCTGCACGCTGTTTTGCTAGGTAGCTGTACAAGTTAATTGTGTTCTCCCCCCTATCCCCCCCTCTCTCTCAAAACCATTTAATTCGTAGAAAAGGCTCACGGAAAAATTACTCTACGCAGACCATTTAAATGTAAATTCAACTGCACTTGAACAAGCCATTTTTTTCTAACGCAAGATTATCCATTCGCTTGAACAATTGGGCAGGTAATGTGCACCGCTACACTGAGAACCACTTTTCCAGTGTTTTGTAGCCAAGACTCCCTACTGGCCGACCCTCGAGGGTGGAGTCTTGCAAGAACACTCTCTTGGCCATCTCTGAGGCCTAAAATAAGGTTTTCCTTAATCGCGATCCTCTCCTGTCTCTCACCTCAAAAATGTTTAAGAACTCTAGGTTAGAAAGGAACCGTTTTACGGGCTCACCATAGCCCGTGCTACATGGACACTTCGTTCTAAGTAGCTAAATCTAAAACAGCAACAAAGGGACCGGACAGTGCGAAGATTGTTACCATGACCATCAGTCATGGTCTTCATGTTTCCCTCTTTCATCTAAACAGATACGATGATTATTGGAACGGATAAATATATTTTTATTTGTATGTAGTAGTAACTGGAGGACACGTGGCAGCCTGTGCTCCTAAAGTTTCACAACGTCAGGAAAACTGGTCAGTGTAAAGTGTCTTCTCATAACCTACCAGAGGACCCAAAACAGAAAACGGGACAATACGTCACTTCGGCGAAGGGAACTATCAAGGAAAAGCGCCAAGTCCTTACGACTATATATCACTTGGAAGGGGTCATGATAAAAGGATTTGGGATGGGACGGGGAAGATGAATGGTGACCAACCACAAGGACGGTCGGGTATTGAACTCCGACCTGCATGCAGGGAGACCGTCGCTCTACCGTCCAGCCCATTGGTTGGACATCACTTCGGCGAGCCGCTTCCATTTTTCTAGTACAATTTTTTTGCCTTTTGTATCGCATACGAGCGAAAAGCGACATTCTCTATAAATTGAGAGGTTATACGAGCAGCGGGCAGACTGTTGTAAAACGCCACGGACAGTGTTAATGTCTCGACTATCAGTAACTCGAACGCTCATTACCTCAACTGAAAAAAAGTTATATTATATATATCACATTTATTCTATAATACTTCAAATGAACTCGGATGTTCATTACGAAGCAAGACCCACGATTTTCATATATATTTCCGCCTCTAAATTGTGACTTCTTCTTTCAGCAACCTAAATTATCTGCGGTTGGAAAGGAATACTTTTCGTGACTTCCTGGAACATTTGCATGCAATAAGCTCTCTCTCTCTTTCTCTCTCTCTTTATTGGCAAACCGTCTCTAGCTGATGTGAAAGTTTAGTTTTTTTAAGAGAAACTTTCTTTTAAAGAAAATGTGTTCATAGAATATATTTTGAGGACTTTTGACCTAGTTTTAAACTCGAATATCTATATATATATATATTATATATATTAATATATATATATATATATATATATATATATATATATATATATATATATATACCTCACACACACACACACACACACACCAGGACACAACAAGATGTAACTGATCACCATCACGAGCATTACCATCATCATCCATCCATCACCATTACTACCAACAACCCTCACAATCATCCAACTACAACCACAATTTCCCAAACCGTCATCCACCCTCCCACCCACCACATATGAGTCAGGTGGGGTCGGTAAACTTCTAGCACATATATAAAGCTGTTTCATGTCAGGTTTGGAGCCCTTTATCATATATCTTTTCTATTTTGACACAGTAAATCTAGGAGGGGGAATTGGAAGTGACTCGGGTGGCACTGAAACCTAAAAGCTGAGATGGGCTTGGATGCTGGGATAGTGGGGGGGGGGGCTGAAGGGAGGGAGATGGGAGAGAGACAGTTTCAATATCATGTTGTTCAAATTTATGCAATTCCTCAAACTTCTTTCCCACCTGACGTGATGTATAGACACTCAATCACTCAAGCCACACACACAGCGAGTGCTCAAGACGCACACACACACACAGCGAGTGCACAGACATATGCATGAAGCGGAATAATCTAACAAGCTTCAGAGCCTGGTCCCTGAGCTAAATCCCAACATTGCCTAATTTAAAGACATGCTCACCACGGATTTTAAGATGTTTTTAAGTACTTTCAATCAAACGAAAATGCACAGTTAATTTGTCTTTCCCTAAAATACAGAACAAGGCAATCATCTCCTTTAATAACGATGATAGAAACCTGAGTGTCCTATATTTATATAAATTTGTACCTGTTAAAATGTTTGCAATAATAAATGAACATATATACATGTAGCTTTCTAATTCATGTATACCAATTATTTTGAAGCAAAAAATAAAAAATAAAATATTGTGAGATGTAAACTGTATTTTTCTATCCCAACTGTAGTGATGGAAAAATATTATCTTTATATCGCCTTTGATTTCTACAACATTCAGGCATTTAAAAAAAATTAATTGGGGTTAATAGTTGTGATTAATGACCGTTAATTAATAGGTTCTTGTCTGTGTAACCCAGAAATTTCAGTAGCATTTTGATTTCTGACATCAGGTGGCATTAATACTGACAGTCTTAAGACAAACGTACGTGATGTTAATTCACCCTTCACTCTCTCTCTCTGTCTCTGTGTCTCTCTCTGTCTCTGTCTGTCTGTCTCTGTCTCTCTCTCTCTCTCTCTCTCTCTCTCTCTCTCTCTCTCTCTCTCTCTCTCTCTCTCTCTCTCTCTCTCTCTCTCTCTCTCTCTCTCTCTCTCTCTCTCTCTCTCTCTCTCTTCTCACTTTCTCCCTCCTCACTTTCTCCCTCCCTCACACACAAGGACTTCATTACGACCCTGCGTTTACCGACCTCCCGTTACCACTTTCCATTGCAGTAGGATATTACTTCCTTCCATCTCCCCTCGCAGCGTTTATCTGCCCATATTTTAACCTTTCATTCCCTACACTCTCCATTGCGTATTGTGTCCTCTCCTCGTCTTCATCTCTCCCTGTGTTTATCATCCTCTGGGTATTCCTCTGCAATTCTCGCTTGTCCTTTGAGTAGGATATTGCGCTTGTCCCTGCTTCCCTTCCAGCGTTTATTAACAGGTTTTCAGAAAACCTTTAATTTTCCCCACCATTAGAGTGCGTTTTTATTTTCTGTTGTCTTCCGCATTAAAGCTTAATTCTCTGTGTAATTATAATTATACGTAGTCTGCTAGAGAGTCAATAAAGATAAATTGGACTTTAAATGTTCTAACTATATAGAAATAATGAAGAGGGATATGAACTATTATGAAACGAATTACCTGGAACAGGAAATTTTAATAATTTCCTGATCCATTTTACGTGGTGTGTAATATGTTTTCACGTTAATTTAACACGTGTTAATTTCTTTGACTTTCACACTATTGGGGTACCAGGCCGGGTGTCCTCACCACCTCACCTTCCACCTATCTTTCCCCTCCCTCTCTCTCTCTCTCTCTTTCCCCGCCCTACCTCTTTCCTCCATCTTCACTTCATCCCCCCCCCCTTCCTCCTTTCCCTTCGTCTCTTCCCTCCTGTCTCCCCATTTTCCCATTCTCCTCACCCTCCCCCCCACCATACCATCTCTTTCCCTCTACTCCTCATCCGTCCAGCCTCGAATAGACAGACATTTCCGTTTGTACATAAAATAAAAATGCGCGGGTAAACGGCGGAGGTACTTCAGTACTCTACGGACACACATCTACGATTTCATTTCCGATTTCATGAGAATGCCCTCGTGTTGTGGAGTAACAGGCAGTATTTCATAAAGCATTAAAACTTAGGTTGATCGGGAAAAACCTGAATGTTTTTTCCCGATCAACCTACGTTTTAATTCTTCCCTACAAATTCTTCCCTACAAATTTAGGAGAGGCTGACTCCCTCAAGCAGCTGGTCTACAACTGTTAGACCCATTCTCTCTTATTGGGACACTAGAGTCGGGGGGGGGGGTTTCTGGGACTGCCAGGGTCTCCTATTTGTCCCTCAATCCTTTTATTCATCCATTTATTTATCCAGCTATTCATTTATCCATCTATTCCTTATCCATCTATTCATTTATCTATTTTTTTCTTCATCTATTTCTAAATCTATCTATCCATCCATCTATCCTTCCATATATCCATCCCATCTATCT
>WNGS01165339.1:3792740-3802876 GCA_020271785.1 Procambarus virginalis
TCTCTCTCCTCTCTCTCTCTCTCCTCTCTCGTCTCTCTCTCTCTCTCTCTCTCCTCCTCTCTCTCTCTCTCTCTCTCTCTCTCTCTCTCTCTCTCTCGCTCTCTCTCTCTCTCTCTCTCTCTCTCCCCCCCCCCACCCTGCTCTGCCCTTCTGACAAATCCTGTCACAGCACAACTAGGAACAGGGTCAAGCATGACAGCCAGAGGCAACAGGGAACAGGGAAAGTTCAGGTGACGAAATGAAGGAAATGTTCGCCCAGTTTCTGGAGGACATCAAGAGTGAGATGCAGGAAATGATGCAGGAAATGAAGAATGAAATAAGCAACCTAAAAAGAGAGCTGACAGCAGCAAAGGAGGAGATTAGAGCCCTCAAAGAGAACAGTATCGATGCTGAGACTCAGAAACCACCCAGGGGAGAGGTGGTAATAGTATTTTGAAGAGAATGCCACAATAAAAGCAACATTTGCAGAAATGTTAAAAAAACAACTCTGAAGTAATGTCTGCAGTGATGGAGGTAGCCATGAAAGCAGCCACCTCACAGGAAGCGGCACGCTCCACTAGCCAGCTGCTGGAAAGGAAAAGATCAGTGGTAGCTGTGGGTATTAAAGAGCAGGAAGGCTCTAATAGGAAAGAGTGGAATGATAAGGACAAAGCGGCAGTGAATGAAATACTGAAGGCACTAGACATGGAAGGGGCTGAGCATAGCATTGAGAAGGTTTTCAGGTTAGGCTGGTACAAAAAAGACCGAGACCGTGTGTTAAAGATAGTGTTTGCAAACGAGAACACAAAGGACATGATTCTAACAAAGAAAAGCCACCTGCAACATGTGGGAGTCACATGACGAGGGAGGAGAGGGCCATGGCGGCAGAAGCAAGGAAGAAGCGCAGGGCGAGAGGGGAAAACCAGGAAACCACAGCTCCCAACACATCACCCCCAGAGGCGAGGGGGGAACCAGCAACCCAGTAACACAGCGGGAGGGCAACCCCACCACCCTCCTCTGCATAGAAAACCCCCCTTTCCTTCCTGTCCTCCCGCCCCTTCACCCCATACCCTCCCTGTCCTCCCCCTTCACTTGACCCCACCCCTCATCCCAGTATCCTCTGCAACCCTGGTATCCACCTCACAAATCCTCACACCCATGGCACAGCTTCCTCCACCAGCAGAACACTCACCAAGGAGGAGATTTGAGAAGGGACAGAAGAAAGTGAGCCTCAAGGCAATGTACACTAACATAGATGGAATTACAAATAAAGCAAATGAACTTGGAGAATGGGTACTAGAGGAAAACCCAGACATAATAGCTCTCACAGAAACAAAGCTAACGAAAACCATAACAAATGCAGTGTTCCCACAGGACTATTATGTTATGAGGAAAGAGAGAGAAGGAAGAGGTGGTGGTGGTGTAGCCTGCTGGTAAGAAAAGGCTGGGATTTTGAGGAGATGGTTGTTCAGGGATGTGAAGGTTTCAGTGACTACATAATAGGTACAATAACAACTGGAGGGCAAAAAATTATAGTCGTAGTCATATATAATCCACCACCAAATGACAGAAGACCCAGACAGGAATATGATAGAAACAACATGGCCACCATTAACATAATAGAGAGAGCAGCTTCTGTTGCTAGCAGGAATGGATCTGGACTACTAATCATGGAGACTTCAACCATGGGAAGATAGATTGGGAGAACAGAGACCCGCATGGAGGACCAGAAACATGGAGAGCTAAGCTGCTGGACGTGGCAACAAGAAACTTTCTAAGCCAGCACATCAAGGAACCAACAAGAATGAGAGGAGAAGATGAACCAGCAATGCTTGATCTGATATTTACCCTAAATGAGTGGGATATAAGGGAAGTCAAGATGGAAGCACCCTTGGGAATGAGTGATCACAGTGTATTGAACTTTGAGTACCTGGTAGAGCTAGGAATTATCTCCCCAAAAAAGAACTAGGAATCAAAAGGCTGGCATACCGCAAGGGAATTATGAGGAGATGAGAAGCTTCCTAAGGAAAATACCTTGGGACACAGACCTCAGAGCTAAGTCTGTACAAGATATGATGGACTATGTCACCCAAAAGTGTCAGGAGGCAGTAAGCAGATACATCCCGGCCCAAAAGGAAAAATCCGAGAAGCAAAAGAAGAATCCATGGTATAATAGGGCATGTATGGAAGCAAAGAAACTGAACAAAAGGGCGTGGAGGAACTTCCGGAATAACAGAACACCAGAAAGCAGAGAGAGATACCAGAGAACCAGGAATGAGTATGTCAGGGTGAGAAGAGAAGCAGAGAAAAGTTATGAAAATGATATAGCAAACAAAGCCAAGACCGAACCAAAGCTACTCCACAGTCACATCAGAAGGAAAACAACAGTGAAAGAACAGGTAGTGAAACTTAGAACAGGCGAGGACAGGTAGAGAAGACAAAGAGGTGTGTGATGAACTCAACAAGAGGTTCCAGGAGGTCTTCACAACAGAACAAGGTGAGGTCACTGTGCTAGGAGAAAGGGAAGGAAACCAGTCGGCCTTGGAAGAGTTCGAAATTACGAGAGAGGAGGTCAAGAGACACCTGCTGGATCTGGATGTTAGAAAGGCTGTTGGTCCAGACGGGATCTCGCCATGGGTACTGAAAGAATGTGCGGAGGCACTTTGCTTGCCACTCTTCATAGTGTATAGTAGGTCACTGGAGACGGGAGACCTACCAGAAATATGGAAGACGGCGAATGTGGTCTTAATATACAAAAAGGGCGACAGGCAAGAGGCACTGAACTACAGGCCAGTGTCCTTGACTTCTATACTATGCAAGGTGATGGAGAAGATCGTGAGAAAAAACCTGGTAGCACATCTGGAGAGAAGGGACTTCGTGACAAATCGCCAACATGGGTTCAGGGAGGGTAAATCTTGCCTGACTGCTTAATAGAATTCTACGACCAGGTGACAAAGATTAAGCAAGAAAGAGAGGGCTGGGCAGACTGCATTTTCTTGGAATGTCGGAAAGCCTTTGACACAGTACCGCATAAGAGGCTGGTACATAACCTAGAGAGACAGGCAGGTGTAGCTGGTAAGGTGCTCCAGTGGATAAGGAAGTACCTAAGCAATAGGAAGCAGAGAGTTACGGTGAGGGGTGAGACCTCCGATTGGCGTGAAGTCACCAGTGGAGTCCCACAGGGTCCTATCTTGTTTCTGATATATGGAAATGATCTCCCGGAGGGTATTGATTCATTTCTCTCAATGTTTGCGGACGATGCCAAAATTATGAGAAGAATTAAGACAGAAGAGGACTGTTTGAGGCTTCAAAAAGACCTAGACAAACTGAAGGAATGGTCGAACAAACGGTTGTTAGAGTTTAACCCAACCAAATGTAATGTAATGAAGATAGGTGTAGGGAGCAGGAGGCCAGATACAAGGTATCATCTGGAAGAGGAAATTCTTCAGGAGTCAGAGAAAGAAAAAGACTTGGGAGTTGATATCACGCATGACCTGTCTCCTGCAGCCCATATCAAGAGGATAACATCAGTGGCATTTGCCAGGCTGGCCAACATACGAACGGCATTCAGAAACTTGTGTAAAGAATCATTCAGAACATTGTATACCACATATGTCAGGCCAATCCTGGAGTATGCAGCCCCAGCATGGAGTCCATATCTAGTCAAGGATAAGACTAAACTGGAAAAGGTTCAAAGGTTTGCCACCAGACTAGTACCCGAGCTGAGAGGTATGAGCTACGAGGAGAGACTACGGGAATTAAACCTCACTTCGCTAGAAGACAGAAGAATTAGGAAGGATATGATCACCACATTCAAGATTCTGAAGGGAATTGATAGGGTAGATAAAGACAGGCTATTTAACACAAGGGGCACACGCACAAGGGGACACAGACGGAAACTGAGCGCCCAAATGAGCCACAGAGATATTAGAAAGAACTTTTTTAGTGTTAGAGTGGTTGACGAATGGAATGCATTAGGAAGTGATGTGGTGGAGGCTGACTCCATACACAGTTTCAAGTGTAGATATGATAGAGCCCAATAGGCTCAGGAACCTGTACACCTGTTGATTGACGGTTGAGAGGCGGGACCAAAGAGCCAGAGCTCAACCCTTGCAAACACAACTAGGTGAGTACACACAAATTAGAATGGCATGGAAAACACATTCTTAGGGACGAGAACTAGCGAAAGAGATAAGAACATAGTATGCAGCTGAAGGAAGAGCCATGAACCTATTTCTGATACATATTAATTATCTGATTGTGAACGTTGATTTTTTTTGTCCAGGTACACAGGCGACGCTCAACGAATAAGTATTTAGACAGATGCCACAACCACAGCTGATCAAAGAGATAAACATGCAAGGTTAACACAATCAAGGGGAAAAAAATACCAGTTACAGATGACAAGAGACCGGTTGACATAACACAACCAAGAGGTCAACACCTCGTGTACATGAATAGAACGTGTATGGTCTAAGTACTAACGTAACTTTAAAGAAGATTAGGCTCTGACCGCAATCCTATCACCAGAGGTTCACAGCAACTTTGTAAAAACAGGGGCGTTAGCAATGATGTGCTCTTTAGTATTGTGAATGAATAGTTGCATGTGTGGAACAAAATGAACATAGAAATTATGAAATAAATCGCTAATAAAAAAGGAGCTTACGTTGTGTTATCGCTAAGATATACGGGTATAATTTTTTTTAGGCAAAGCGCATATTGAACAGATATATAAATTTAACTGAAAAATAGAGAAGAAATGATTGGAAACTTTGGACCCAAGTCAGTCAGAGTCGTGCGAGGAAAACTTTAGTATAAGGATGGTTTAACAAATGGAATAAAGTTGATGGTGAATCAGATGGGCCAATTAAGATACGCAGGAGAGTTTACTTTGGGTTATCACTTGTGACGCTTTATTTCCACATAGTTGAGGCTGTAAATCCTCACACATAACGCTTTGAGTTCCCATGACTTGGTGAATCTTCAACGGAGGTTAAAGACGAGTCCATTAATATATTATTTTACATGGAAGAATAAGAAGCTGCAGAACACTACGTTCCAAGAAAAATAGGGGAAAATGGCTTTCAAGCATTGGCGGATACTTAGACCGTAATATTCTCCACGTACTAAACAGCCTTACAAATTAAAAATTAAATTTTTTTTTAACTGGTGAAAGGAAGCTTTTTTCCTTCGATTCCTGGCTCAAAGACCCACACAACAAATACACGATATCCTTATGCCTAATGCGTCTGGATCCTCTGCAACCATACAGGAATCCTATCTACATAGGCTGTACTTAGTGTTTTTTCCAGCCACACGTTTGGCAGGAGTGTGGCAAGCCAACTTAGCTTACAGGATCGCAATACGGTGCACGCGCCCTCTCTCGCAAATTGCCGGGGCGCAGACCTCCTTACCTGAAGGTCAACCTAAGAGCTCATTTAGAAAATAACATTTAGGTTAATGTAGATTCCGCACGTATGTACTCTGAAGTACGGGACATAAAGATGAGCACGTTCCCCTCAGTCTTCATTGACCAGCCTTACTAATCATTTCTCTACACCTTGGTCTTTGTTTTTATTACTTACATTTACTGCCTTTGTACATGTTTTCCCACTCACTTTCTGCCCGCATGTTCTAATAATCTACGCAAGTGCCCTTTGCCCATCTACCCACTGTGCCATTCCACT
This sequence comes from Procambarus virginalis, assembly GCA_020271785.1. NCBI lineage: Eukaryota > Metazoa > Arthropoda > Malacostraca > Decapoda > Cambaridae > Procambarus > Procambarus virginalis. The sequence goes on from WNGS01165339.1 coordinate 3,798,407, forward strand.
TCCCTTTCCAGTCTGCGTCCTCTGTTTATCCCCCAACCCATCCTTTGCGTTCTCTCTCTCTCCCTCTCTCCCTCGTCTTTACAGTGGTCGACAATTGCTGACATCACACTGACCGAAAACTTCACTAACTCTCCCAACAGCCGGTTTTGAAGAATGCGCCGAACCTTTTTCAATCACAAAAATACCTCAATGTTTTATTTAGATTTCCTATCTTACCAGGAGCAAAGGCTGGGATACGCGAGCGCCGTCATGACTACATCCTGTCGTCAACAAACTTACCTGCAACAAAACCAACCGCAACAGGAGCATGAGGGAAGTAAGGAGAAGGAGAGCATGGGAGGAGGGGAAGAAGAAAGAAATTTGAGGGGTTAAGTTACAGGAAGAAAAGAGGTCAAGGAAGGAGATGAGAAACGAGACGACATGAAAGGGCAAGAGAAAGGGGGGGGGAGTGAGGGAGGGAGATGCTGGGAAGGGTAAAGCAGCCGCGCCCCTAACGAATCTTTATGAACACAAACCAGAAGGTCCACGGGTTGGTTTTTCTTCAGTTTCTTAGCCAGGCGGCGAGAGTCTGAAGCCATAAATCATTCTCCAAACAACAGCCACAAACACCAACTCGTCCTCATAACAATGACCCAGATTCATTCTCTCCAGCAGCCGCTCGCCTCAGTTTATGTAAGAATTCTCCTGAACCCATCTTCGTGAGCTAAGGAAGATTACCTCTGCCTGAACCCGTCTTCATGAGCAAAGAAAGATTACCTCTGCCTGAACCCGTCTTCATGAGCAAAGAAAGATTACCTCTGCATGTACAAACTGTGCAGTGTACGTCCCCATATACGCATCCGTGAGCGTGCTATGTAATCAAACCCGGTTTCCCCCTTGAATAAATAATGTATATAACAATTTTATGTGAGATTAGACCATGAGTAGGCCGGATTGTGTGTTTTCGTTCTTTTAACAACATTTTGTATTTCAGTACGAGCGTGAAACATTTACAGAGATGTACTTTGGAAATGAGCGAAGCAATGTTTGAGAAAAAGGCGAATGACATCACTTTTCATAAATGTGTAAAGTTCGTTTTCTTGTATAAACAGCAGAGGCACCCGTGGGATTGAGGATCGTGTGCACAATGTTACTGAGGATGGACTCCTTGTATGCTTGACACAAGTATTCATCAGGCTATGCTCGTCCTGTCTGCTACCGACTCCTAAAGTCACATTTGTTAATTTTTACTGAACAATGCATCCAAAAGCGTTTCTAACTTGAATATAAAGTAATATTAATTTATATTATAACTTTGTGTATAATTGGAACAAGGAAACGTTATTTTAAGTTTTTTTGGTTGTGTTGATAATGTTTTGAATTTACAGTTCGTGAGTGAAGCACTTAGAGAGGTTCGATTCGAAGCCAGGAAGAAAACGAAGCACTTCGGAGCATAAAGTCTCCGAAGGAGAGAAAAAATCCCAAGTAACAGCATACTGGACGCAGACGCTGCCTTGAAGAAATTGGTTCAAGGAGAGGAAGGGAGGAAGCTGAGAAGAGCCAAAAAGGGAAGCGGAGGAAAGCATACAGAGGGAGTTTGGAGAGCAGTAGGACAAAGGGAAGCAAATGACCATCCTGTGATGGTATCCCTCGTGATTGACGGACCCCCTCCCATCCAGGCCCCAGCCTCTTCCCCATTCCCCCATCGACGCGACCCGCCAACACTACAATCGAGTCGTTTTACGGCATTGAAGTGTACATCGATCTGGGTGGGGACTCAGCTCGACGACAGACGCGGTTATCTGTTGCTTAGTCGTCCTAAATAGCGACTAGGTTGTAGAGATGGAGAAGGGAAGCTGAGTGAGGAAAGGAGACCGGATTGAGGAGTAGCAAAGCACTAACTACCTCGTATACAGCCTCTCACAGTACCTCTTCCCCCTTTATGTCAACGGCCACAGGACACGAGGGAGGAAAAACATTAATTAGAAAGTATTCACCTGCGGCACGAGAAAAAGTTTCACTACAATGGCAAGAAATTTCCCAGAGGAGAGAAAGCAATGTAAGGTGAGACAAGGTGAAGAGAAAGGATGGCAAAGAAAATGGGAAAGGAAATTCGAAAGAGAAAGATAAGAAATGGCAGGGACGGAGATATAATAGAGGAAAGAAAGGGAGAAAAGGCAAGGAAGGAAGAAGAGACGACTAGGATAAAGTGTGGGAAGACGGTAAGGTAGGAAAATTGAGAAGGTATAGATGGTGAAGGAAGAGATAAAGAGATGGAAAGAGAGGAAAAGAAGGACAGCCGGAGAGAAAATACCGTACTTAGTGACGATTATTAATTTATTATCACTTTGTCTGGAATTACTAGAGTGAAAAGGACTACTATAGAGGACTAATAGAGTCTTTCTGAGCCCTACTGATGAGTCAGGGTAGACTTTTATTGCACTTTTCTTATTCAACAGACAATCCTTCTCTCTCTCTCTCCTTCTACCGTTCTTAATTATAATTGTCGGGTAACTGTCTCTACACACACCTGAGCTCTCAGACACCTGTATCACACTGGTCTCTCAGGCACATGTGAGTCAGATATGGGTGCGTCTCACCATCACTATGGTGAGTGAGAGATGAGTGTAGCTAAGCATCACCATGGGGAGTGAGAGATGAGTGTATCTCAGCATCACCATGGGGAGTGAGAGATGAGTGTAGCTAAGCATCACCATGGGGAGTGAGAGATGAGTGTATCTCAGCATCACCATGGGGAGTGAGAGATGAGTGTTGCTAAGCATCACCATGGGGAGTGAGAGATGAGTGTAGCTAAGCATCACCATGGGGAGTGAGAGATGAGTGCATCTCAGCATCACCATGGGGAGTGAGAGATGAGTGTAGCTAAGCATCACCATGGGGAGTGAGAGATGAGTGCATCTCAGCATCACCATGGGGAGTGAGAGATGAGAGCATCTCAGCATCACCATGGGGAGTGAGAGATGAGAGCATCTCAGCATCACCATGGGGAGTGAGAGATGAGAGCATCTCAGCATCACCATGGGGAGTGAGAGATGAGTGCACCTCAGCATCACCATGGGGAGTGAGAGATGAGAGCACCTCAGCATCACCATGGGGAGTGAGAGATGAGTGCATCTCAGCATCACTACGCCACCTCATCTGCCGCTATCCTCCCAACACGATAACCATATACTCCAGTCACCCATAATAACCGTAACGTTTATTAACTATTTCCACCAGTTCATTCAGATAAAACTCTAGCGTTATCACATACAACTAAATAATCCGTAGTATATTTAAATCACCCACGAATATTCATTCTGAATAGGTGCTGAAGTCAGGAATTGGTGTCCTATTTACCAGACGACCAATGACATGTTAATCAAAAATGGAAATGCTTGAAATCATTTTCAAACCATGGACGTTGTATACTACTCGACATTTACCTAGATTTTACACGAAATAAGGATTCTGGTCGTACATAGAGCATAAGTTTGTGAACATCCGGAGATGTGGGGCACAGTTGATGGAGATCAATGCAAAATAAAATACCATTAAAGCTCTCTAAATACTCTGATTAAGATATTAGAAACACTTGGAAGAAGCCCACACCTCTAGTTGAAATAAATAGTTCTTAGCATTATCATAGTACGATATGCTTCAACACCATCTCCAAAATTGTATAATATTTATCGAAGAGAATAAGTCCCAATTTCGTGGATGAAAGCGAATAGCCCAACTCACACATTTGAAAAGAAAAGACAGTGACGATGTTTCGACCCGATCTAGACTATTACGTGAGGATGTTCCCGCCCGTCCGGAACCTTTTATATGACGTTTCGGCCTATTTTACACCCCTTACGTGACCACGTTTCGGCCCATCCTGGATCCTCACCTAGTCGCGACTGTTACGAATTAAGTGTCCATTACAAGCCAAAAAATCATCAATATAGCTATCTATCCTATATGCGGGTTGGGTTATTGATTATATTTAAATCCTAACATGGAGAAAAAGGAATGAATAACCATCATTAGTGATGAATGACCCAGATAATTTACATTATACATACAATGGAAACGCCAAATAAGGTCATAAAAGAAGTTAACAGGAACATGGGGCTCTGATAACAAAGGGGAAAAGAGAGAGAGGAGAAGTGGAAAGGGGTTAAAGGAGGAGTGAAAAGGAAGTGAGGCAGGGGGAGAGGAATAGCGAGGGTAAACTGGGAAAACAGAGGAAGGAAGGGAGAGGGAAGAAAAAAAAGGGAGAGAGGCCTGGAGAGAAACTCAGATAAGCAAGAGGAAAGAGAGAGGAAAGCAGCAAGATGAGAAGAGAATTGGCTGCTTAGAGAGAACAGAAGAAGGGAAGGAGGAGTAATGAGAGAATAAGGGAAGGAAAAGTTGAGTGATGGGTCCCGAGGGAAAAAGACCTGTCTCTTGCCCAGGACAAAGCTCGATCAACGACTAAAAGTTTAGCTGGACAAAGACCCCTGC
>WNGS01165339.1:3842993-3853851 GCA_020271785.1 Procambarus virginalis
AGTCGTCTCACTTGCAACTCGCTTCAATTAGAGGGCGATAATGATGGGCTCAAAATCTATTAATAAGGCAAGTCAACACGTACTTACCTGTGCATACAACCAGCTTTTATTGCACCTGTAGGTCCTGTTGCTGAATCTGAGCCACGCCCACACGACCCCCCCCCCCGTACCCCCTCCCCTGTAATACATATGATTCTATGATCCACACCATAGACCTCCCCCCCCCCCCCACCTTCCTCCATCACCACCCCATTAGCGGATCTCTATCACTAACACTTATTTCCTCTTATGCTATTTCTGACATTTTCTGTTTTTATAATATATATGTTTATTGTAATTAAATTGGTGATATATGTTATTGCAAAGAGTACTTTTTATTAAAGGTCATGCAAAATAAAAATGCATTTTTTGTCAATGTAATATCTATATTACACAAAATAGTAATTTCCGAAAGTCGATCTTAATATTAACGATAATTCAAAATTCCTGACACGTTTCACAGTGGTTTGCAAGTGGCGCCTGACAGCTGAGTGGAGAGCGCTTCGGATTCGTAGACCTAAGGTTCGGGTTCGATCCCCGGTGCAGGCGGAGACAAAGGGTAAAACGTTTCTTTCACCCTGATGCCCCTGTTACCTAGCAGTAAACAGGTACCTGGGAGGACATCTTGGGAGTGTGTAACAAAAAGGATGTCTGGTCGAGGACCGGGCCGCGGGGACGCTAAGCCCCGAAATCATCTCAAGATAACCTCAAGAGAAGGTTTGGATGTTCCCGCAACCATATGATGGTCTAGAAAAGACGACCACCAGCCAATACAACAACATCACCTATACATGTTCACTGGGAAGTGTGTGTATATATATATATACACACTTGGTTGTATATTCCTAAATGTTTACTTAGTCGGGAGTCAAGTTAGTGTTGTGGGTCCCCTTATAATCCTGCAGTGGTTGAATGGCTTAAAGCTCGACAGCCTACTAGCACGCCACAGGAGACTAGCACCGATGGCAACACACTGTGTTAAATGAACAAATCCACAAGGGCCGTGAAGACGATTCGAACCTGCGTCCGGGAGCATTTGTTCATTTGATGCATCACGTTAGTGTGATCTCTGTGTGTGACACTGTGTTAGATTGTCAGTTTCACCCATAAAACGTACTTATTACTTTCATTTGAGAAGGTTTATTACAAAGGAAATAAATATAATCATTCGTTCCATCCTACTAATTAATATAAAGGAATTCATTAAAATATTTTTTAACAGTAAGGTTAAATTATTCAGTTGATCTCGAAGGAGGAAGTGAATGAAAATACCCCTTAGCAAACCTTCAAGTTCACCTTAATTAATGGAGTTTACATGACAGTCTGGAGTCAATCAATCTCAGATTTTAGATTGAGTCGTGTTTACTGAGATATTGCTTGTGGTTTGTTGACAAAAACTTTGTCAAATCTGACACTAAACATGCCATTTAAGAGCAAGGTAGAGGGAATGACAGCGTTACGCTCCTAGCCAGAGTAACATAATGGAAGCTGCAGAATCTTGGATTTTGAAGTTACAATACACATGAGGATGGCTTATTGGACTCCAAGAATGAAGGTTTAGCGGATACGTTAACGCTACGTTAGATATGATAAAGCATTCTTGGACGCAGTAACGCAGCGTTGAACTCAGCAACGTGCAGTTGCATGCAGGAACACGCTGCTGGACGCAGTAATTCATAGCTGAATACGGCAACGCAGCGTTGGAAACATGTGTTGCATAGTAAGACGCTGAAGCGAAGCGTTTTGAAGCAACACACTGTTGGACATGGCAACGAGACGTTGAAGGCAGTAATGCTTCGTTGGACATGGTAACGCACCGTGAGACACAATAACGCTGCGTTGAACACGCAGCTTTTGTCAGTTATGAGCAGCGTCTGCTGGACATTAACAGCATCACACAGTGCTATTAAAAGCAGACAACAACTGTGCAAAATCCAGTAAATTACATTATGCTTCACGCTTTGTTAAATGACATTTATGTAATTATTTTATGAATATGTTGACAATAAATGTTTGTTTATATATTTCACCAGGCGAAATGTGGACGTAATTAACATAATGGTCACTTAAACACAAGTTTCGGATTCTGAAAATATTTTAATTTATTTTAATACAATAAGCAAGTTGAAAAACTTAATTAATTGATATAGATGATTTTTTTCATTTTTTTTCAGTTTACAAGATTTAAAGAATTTATTGGCATTACAAAATAAATCACTTGAAAAATTATAGCTATTTATTTGTAGCTATTCTGATATATTGTTTAATTTCCAAATGATTTTCCAAAAAAGTATTATATTAAAATTCTGATTTCTTTTTAACTTGTACCTTGCGAGTTTTGCTGTCATTTACTAATTTAAAAAAATGGAAAATTAATAATAAGAACTGCGGAGTTGTGACCCACTGAGATATAATTATATACTTATCCTTTCGGTTTGAGTAAGTCCTCAGCAAATCATGAAATACAACTGTCTGTATATTATAATGAAACCTTTTGTGTGTTGAAACGTGTAATGGAGTTCTCCTTTTTCTCCCCATTTCTCCCTTTGGGGGAACAACACGAAATGTAACTCCACTCCCACTGTTTCACTTCACATACTGCAACTCCCCTTTCCATATATATATATATATATATATATACATATATATATATATATATATATATATATATATATATATATATATATATATATATATATGAGAGAGAGAGAGAGAGAGAGAGAGAGAGAGAGAGAGAGAGAGAGAGAGAGAGAGAGAGAGAGAGAGAGAGAGAGAGAGAGAGAGAGAGAGAGAGAGATGGTGGAAGGGAAGGGAGGGGGCACAGGAGTGCTGGAAATGAGGATGGGAATCCTTCATCTCATTACAAGGAGGATGTGCAGGAGAGCATTAGAGGCATCTTCCACCGTGTATCTCATCCCAGCTGATGTAAGTAATGCATACCATTAACTCGAGAGATAAATAATTAGCGTGGCTCTGGAAAAAAAATAGAGCATTTCGAGCTATATAAGAAAACTAATTTTGTAATGTGCCAAAACAAATTTTGGAGGCATTTCAAACATTGGGTAAAGGGATTTCAAGAATCCTAAGGAGATAGATTTCTTTGCAGTTAAAAGCAGAAATCATTGAAATAAAAGGCCAGCTTTCTTAAATCTGCTCCAGACAAGACAATGACGTACTCGAGAAGAAAATGAGATGCAGTTCGAATTGTGCTGTATCGTCTATAGGTCTAACCAGACTGGCGGCCAAATGCTTGCTCAGGATATAATCCAGTAGCTTATTGGCTCTTTAAGGACATTCTAGAAGGCCTTGTTCCCTCCCCATGACTCTACTTGGTACTTTATTGCGCTCGGGAAGTCCCTGAACCCAACCAGCGGATAGTTCATCACGCCGGCAAAGTTGGGCGTCTGGCGCGTGCCTGCTGGTGATGGAAACTTGCTGGCTCTATTCTCGTGACCTTATTGGTGCTACGTGCCGGGGTTCGAACCTAAAATTTCCATCTGGCTATCACCTCCTTGTACGCGTTTCAACGACTGCAGAAGTGTTGTTGTTGTTGTTTGTTCTCCAGGAGACATCAACCAATGTTCCCACGCAAACTGTGTTGCTGTGCTATTTATATATTATACAAATAAATAAATATTAGACATGCATCTGGCCCGACTGAAGGAACGAAGCAATCATATTGTGAAATAACATATTTTTCCTCAATCAGAAAAAAATATTATTATACTTTATGTCTTTATGCATAACTAGACCTAGATCAGGTTAATTCATTTGGTTCTGATTGAAATTATGTTTTCCTCCACAAAATGGAATTCAGCTGGTGTGGTTAGGGTTTGCTTTGTGTTAGACAATGAAGTCTTTAGTTGACTGCATCAGGCTGCACTCTCAACATCTCTACTGCTCGCAGCAGCGTATTTGATTGCGACCGTATTCAGGCATTTGAGGTCTCGATATGAATCCGGAATGGATGGTTTATGTCGGTATATTCCCCAATTTCCTAAACTAAATGGTTTTAGCACCTGTTCTATTAGATCACCACCACCTGACGTTTGTTTCCTTTGCCGATTTTTGCGAGGCATCGTTTCGTGCTGTGGAGTTGTGTATCCCCAATTATTGGATGCAGCTGGAAGTCAATTGGGTAGCCGCGATAGTTCGCCTGACTCGTTTACGTCTTAATAATGGGTTTAGATTTTTTCATAATTTCCTCTGTAACTTTGTTAGCTTTTCTAAGTAATATACAGTCTCCAGGAGTGGTGGTGTTACGATAATTTCCCCTCTCAGACTGACTTAAATAAATTTGTCCGAATTGTTCCATTTCCAAGCCAAATATTATATCATATGCTTTGGAAAATTTGTCTGCCTGCATTATTTTGAGCTATGTCATATGTGCATTTTATGAAACTGGAAATGTGTCTAATTGTGACATTTGTGAAATTTGTGTTGTATCCCTCACCTAATAATTGTGTCTTGTGTGTTTTGTCCGTAACACTGGTGTGTGCCTCATGCTGACGGCTCTGGTTCCACAGTGTCCTATATCTTGTTGGTGGAAGATCTTTGTGTTGCGTCCTTAGCAATTTCACTAAGGGCTTGCTGTGTATACGTGCATTATTCCATATATTCAGAATTCTTCAATTTATTCGTCGAGAGACCAGGTTAACTGGCCCAGCTACAGATGAAATACTCATAAGTCTGGAGAAACGTCAGCTGGGTTGGCCTCATTCTTCCGAGAAAGCGTAAGTGACCAGATCAATGATGTGGTCCTACTTTAACAAAATATTGTTCCAGCATGAGGAAGGGATCAAACGTCTATGGCCAAATCTTCGGAGATAAGCTCAAGGTTCGACTGCTCCCAAACTGGTATTCTGGCCCATCTCCCTTTAATATCTTGCCGAGTGCAGAACGCAAACACTTGAACGCCGGCAGCTGCTGTTCGCATAACTTTGACTTTTTTTATGTTATAGTATCCTGTTTAGAGCGCATTTGCATACAGCATCGATTTTATACCCATCAATAAAGAGATAACACACGCGCTTCGCCGACCGATGGAACAATCGTATATAATTCATGTAATTGCACTTGGTCATCTAAGTTAGGATGTTATTATTAATTTTGGAATGTATGGAAGACGTGCGCCTCAATATCCCTCATCTACAGGCTCCATCACTCTAGATCTGTGACTTCCTCTACAGTCTAGACTGAGGGCCTGATGAAGATGCCAGTCTCTGGCCAACTTCATTATAAATGAATTATTTGTTAACATGATAATACGGTATAATCCGCTTCACTGTGATTGTACACTAGAAATTTTCCTAAAAAATCTGTATAATGTTTGATAAAGAATACTTGATGGGTGGTCAGTATGGTGTTGTGTTGGCCTTGATAATACTCCCGAGGCAGATAAGCATCAAACAAAATCAAGATATCTTAGTAATATATCGCCGTTCATCATTCATACATTTTCTCGTCCAGTCAAGTATTTGATCTGTTTTATGCTGATAACCCCTGGCATGTGGTCCAGGGGTTATCACATGAGGTTGGTACGACTAATAATGACTCCAAGGTAAAGTCTATCTCATGATCTCAAAGATTCGGTACTGTTGAACTACGTATGATTCGCTTGAACTCTAAAGAATACAAATAGTTGTGAGGTATGCATAAACTTTCACTGTTTTCATTACGTGATGTGCCCTGAGTGTGTATTCACCTATTTGTGCTTGCGGTGGTTGAGCTCTGGCTCTTTGGTCCCGCCTCTCAACTGTCAATCAATTGAAGTACAGTTCCCTGAGCCTAATGGGCTCTATCATAACTACACTTGAAACTGTGTATGGAGTCAGCCTCCACCACATCACTGCCTAATGCATTCCATTTGTCAACTACTCTGACACTAAAAAATTCTTTCTAATATCTATGTGGCTCATTTGGGCACTCAGTTTCCACCTGTGTCCCCTAGTGCGTGTGCCCCTTGTGTTAAATAGCCCGTCTTTATCTACCCTGTCAATTCCTCTGAGAATCTTGAATGTGGTGATCATATCCCCCCCCCAACTCTTCTGTCTTTCAACGAAGTGAGGTTTAATTCCCGTAGTCTCTCCTCGTAGCTCATACCTCTCAGCTCGGGTACTAGTCTGGTGGCAAACCTTTGAACTTTTTCCAGTTTGGTCTTATGCTTGACTAGATATGGACTCCATGCTGGGGCTGCATACTCCAGGATTGGTCTGACATAGGTGGTATACAAAGTTCTGAATGATTCCCTGCACAAGTGTCTAAATGCCGTTCTTATGTTAGCCAACCTGGCATATACTGATGATGTTATCCTCTTGATATGAGCTTCAGGGGACAGGTCTGGCGTGATATCAACCCCCAGGTCTTTCTCTCTCTTCGACTCTTGAAGCATTTCATCTCCCAAATGATACCTTGTATCTAGTCTCCTGCTTCCTACCCCTATCTTCATTACATTACATTTGCTTGGGTTAAACTATAACAGCCATTTGTTCGATCATTCCTGCAGCTTAGACCTTCTGGAACCTTTTGTTGAGTTCTTCACACACCTCTTTGTCATTCTCTGTATACCTGTCTTCGCCCACCCTAAGTTTCATTACCTGTTTCTTCACTGTTGTCTTCCTCCTGATGTGACTGTGTAGTAGCATTGGTTCGGTCTTGGCTTTATTAGCTATATCATTTTCATAATTTTTCTCAGCTGCTCTTCTCACACTAACATACTCGTTCCTGGTTCTCTGGTATCTCTCTCTACTTTCTGGTGTTCTGTTATTACGGAAGTTCCTCCATGTCCTTTTGTTCAGCTCCTTTGCTTTCATACTTTCCCTATTAAACCAGGGATTCTTCCTTTGCTTCTCTGTTTTTTCCTGTCGGGCTGGGACAAACCTGCTTACAGCCTCCTGACATTTTTGGGCGACATAGTCCATCATGTCTTGTACGGACTTGGTTCCGAGTTCGGTGTCCCAATGTATATCCCATAGGAATTTATTCATCTCCTCATAGTTTCCCTTTCGGTACGCCAGCCCTTTGTTTCCCAGTTCTTTTTTGGGGTGATATTTCCTAGCTCAACCAGCAGTACTCAAAGCTCAATACACTGTGGTCACTCATTCCCAAGGGGGCTTCCAACTTAACTTCCCTTATATCCGACTCATTTAGGGTAAATATCAGATCAAGCAAGGCTGGTTCATCCCCTCCTCTCATTCTTGTCGGTCCCTTGACGTGTTGACTTAGAAAGTTTCTTGTTGCCACATCCAGCAGCTTAGCTCTCCATGTGTCTGGGCCTCCATGTGGGTCTCTGTTTCCCCCAATCTATCTTCCCATGGTTGAAGTCTCCCATGATTAGTAGTCTGGACCCGTTCCTGCTAGCCACAGAAGCTGCTCTCTCTATTATATTGATGGTGGCCAAGTTGTTTCCGTCATATTCCTGTCTGGGTCTTCTGTCATTCGTTAGGAGGTTATATATGACTACTATTATAATTTTCTGTCCTCCAGTTGCTATGTTGCCTGATATGTAGTCACTGAAACCTTCACAGTTCTTAATTACCATCTCTTCGAAACTCCAACCTTCTCTAAGTAGCAAAGCTACACCACCTCCTCCTCTCCCTTCTTTCTCTTTCCTCAATACATAGCAGCCCTGTGGAAACACTGCATTTGTTATGCTTTTCGTTAGCTTTGTTTCTGTGAGTGCTATTATGTCTGGGTTTTCTTCTAGTGCCCATTCTTCGAGTTCACTTGTTTTATTTGTAACCCATCTATGTTAGGGTACATTGCCTTGAAGCTCACTTTCTTCTGTTCGTTTTCTTGTCCCTTTCTTGGCGAGCATTCTGCTGGTGTGGGAAGCTGCTCCGTGGGTGAGAAGATCTGTGAGGTGGTTTGCAGGGTCGCAGAGGGTTTTGGGGTGAGAAGTGGGGGTTTAAGGGAAGGGGGGACAGGTAGGGTTTGGGTTAAGGTGATAGGGGGGACATGGAGGATATGGAGGATATGGGGTGAGGGGAAGGAGGGATAGGGAGGGTATGGGATGAAGGGGAGGGGGCATGGGGGGGAGGTGGGAGGGGGGACATGATGGGAATTGGGAAGGGGTGACGGGGTAAGAATGGGGTGGGGGGGAGGGAGGGTCGGGTGGGGGGCAGGTAGGGTGAGGGGAAGGGAGGGTTTCTATGCAGAGGGGGGGTGGTGGTGTTGCCCTTCCCTCTGGTGTTACTGGGATGCTGGTTTTGGGTTCCCCTCTTGTCTCTGGGACTGTTGTGCTGGGGGCTGTGATTCCCTGGTTTGCTCCTCTCTCCCTGCGCTTCCTCCTTGCCTCTGCTGCCCTGGCTCTCTCCTCCTTCGTCTTGTCCCTCTTCAGGAATACTTTTTTGTAACCCTCCACATGATGCAGACGACTCTTCCTTTCGAGAATATCCTCCTTCGTGGCTTCGTTTGTAAACACCACCTTTACAAGTCGGTTTCTGTCCTTGTTGTACCAGCCCAACCTGAAAACCTTCTCCTGAAAACCTGTGTGTGTGTGTAATTACCTAAGTGTAATTACCTAAGTGTAGTTACAGGATGAGAGCAACGCTCGTGGTGTCCCGTCTTCCCAGCACTCTTTGTCATATAACGCTTTGAAACTACTGACGGTCTTGGCCTCCACCACCTTCTCCCCTAACTTGTTCCAACCGTCTACCACTCTGTTTGCGAAAGTGAACTTTCTTATATTTCTTCGGCATCTGTGTTTAGCTAGTTTATATCTATGACCTCTTGTTCTTAAAGTTCCAGGTCTCAGGAAATCTTCCCTATCGATTTTATCAATTCCTGTTACTATTTTGTATGTAGTGATCATATCACCTCTTTTTCTTCTGTCTTCTAGTTTTGGCATATTTAATGCCTCTAACCTCTCCTCGTAGCTCTTGCCCTTCAGTTCTGGGAGCCACTTAGTAGCATGTCTTTGCACCTTTTCCAGTTTGTTGATGTGCTTCTTACGATATGGGCACCACACAACCGCTGCATATTCTAGCTTTGGCCTAACAAAAGTCGCGAACAATTTCTTTAGTATATCGCCATCCATGTATTTAAATGCAATTCTGAAGTTGGAAAGCGTGGCATAGGCTCCTCGCACAATATTCTTTATGTGGAATATATGTGGAGTGGAGAGTGTGTGTGTGTGTGTGTGTGTGTGTGTGTGTGTGGTGTGTGTGTGTGTGTGTGTGTGCGCGCGTGTGTACTCACCTATTTTTACTCACCTATTTGTGCTTCCGGGGGTTGAGCTTTGGCTCTTTGGTCCCGCCTCTCAACTGTCAATCAACTGGTGTACAGATTCCTGAGCCTACTGGGCTCTATCATATCTACACTTGAAACTGTGTATGGAGTCAGCCTCCACCACATCACTGCCTAATGCATTCCATCCGTTAACTACTCTGACACTGAAAAAGTTCCTTCTAACGTCTCTGTGGCTCATGTGGGTACTCAGTTTCCACCTGTGTCCCCTTGTTCGCGTCTCCCCAGTGTTGAATAGTTTGTCCTTGTCTACCCGGTCGATTCCTCTGAGGATTTTGTAGGTTGTGATCATATCTCCCCTTACTCTTCTGTCTTCCAGTGTCGTAAGGTGCATTTCCCGCAGCCTTTCCTCGTAACTCATGCCTCTTATGTCTAGTGGCATACCTTTGGACTTTTTCCAGCTTCGTCTTGTGCTTGACAAGGTACGGGCTCCATGCTGGGGCTGCATACTCCAGGATTGGTCTTACATATGTGGTGTACAAGATTCTGAATGATTCCTTACACAGGTTCCTGAACGCTGTTCTGATGTTAGCCAGCCTCGCATATGCCGCAGATGTTATCCTTTTTATGTGGGCTTCAGGAGACAGGTTTGGTGTGATATCAACTCCTAGATCTTTCTCTCTGTCCGTTTCATTAAGTACTTCATCTCCTATTCTGTATCCTGTGTCTGGCCTCCTGTTTCCACTGCCTAGTTTCATTACTTTGCATTTACTCGGGTTGAACTTCAACAGCCATTTGTTGGACCATTCACTCAGTCTGTCTAGGTCGTCTTGTAGCCTCCTACTATCGTCCTCAGTTTCAATCCTCCTCATAATTTTTGCATCATCGGCAATCATTGAGAGAAACGATTCTATACCCTCTGGGAGATCATTTACATATATCAGAAACAGTATAGGTCCAAGGACTGACCCTGCGGGACTCCACTCGTAACGTCTCGCCAATCTGAGACCTCACCCCTCACACTGACTCTTGTCTCCTGTTGCTTAGGTACTCCTGTATCCAACGGAGTACCTTCCCTTTCACTCCAGCCTGCATCTCCAGCTTTTTCACTAGCCTCTTGTGTGGCACTGTATCAAAGGCTTTCTGACAATCCAAAAAATATGCAGTCTGCCCACCCTTCTCTTTCTTGCCTTATTTTGTTGCCTGGTCGTAGAATTCAAGTAACCCTGTGAGGCAGGACCTGCCATCCCTGAACCCATGGTGGTGTGTGTGTGTGTGTGTGTGTGTTACTCACCTATTTGTGCTTGCAGGATCGAGAGTTGACTTGGATCCCGCCTAATGTGTGTGTGTGTGTGGTGTGGTGTGTGTGTGTGTGTGTGTTGTGTGTGTGTGTGTGTGTGTGTGTGTGTGTGTGGTGTGGTTTGTGGTGTGGTGGTGGTGTGGTGTTTGTTGTGTGTTTTGTGTGTGTGTGGTGAGGGTGTGTGTTGTGCGTGCGTGCGCTCGCGCACCCCCTGGGTAGTATTCCCTTTATTTGTATATATACTTAAAAAATGTTATGTATATTTAACACTAACATTATATAGTGGAGGGGGAATAGTGGAAGAGGATTCTACCCTTCCTAAATCCTCCTAAA
>WNGS01165339.1:3881244-3886244 GCA_020271785.1 Procambarus virginalis
TCCCGCAACCAGGCAGAAACAAATGGGAAAAATTTCTTTATCCCTGAATGCCATCGAACCCGCGCCACAGAATTACTAGTCCTGCGCGCTATCCACCAGGCGACCAGGCCACACACACAGGTGTGTGTGTGTGTGGACCTGTGTGTGTGGGTGTGTGTGTGTGTGTATTCACCTAGTTGTGCTTGCCGGGGTTGAGCTCTGCTCTTTCGGCCCGCAAGTCAACTGTCAATCAATTGTTACTAACTACTAACTAACTATTTTTTCCACACACACACCCAGAAGCAGCCCGTAACAGCTGTCTAAGTACCAGGTACTTATTTACTGCTAGATAACAGGCGCATCAGGGTGAAAGAAACTCTGCCCATTTGTCTCTGCTGGCGCGGGAATCGAACGTGGGCCACAGGATTACGAGTCCCGCGCGCTGTCCACTCAGCTACCAAACCAGACACACTGTGTGTGTGTATTCACTTAGTTGTATTCACTTAGTTGTATTTTACGGGGGTTGAGCTTTGCTCTTTCGGCCCGCCTCTCAACTGTCAATCAACTGTTTACTAACTACACTAACTACTTTTTTTTTTCACACCACACACACACACACACACACCCCAGGAAGCAGCCCGTGACAGCTGACTAACTCCTAGGTACCTATTTACTGCTAGGTAACAGGGGCATTCAGGGTGAAAGAAACTTTGCCCATTTGTTTCTGCCGGGTGCGGGAATCGAACCCGCGCCACAGAATTACGAATCCTGCTCGCTATCCACCAGGCTACCTGTGTGTGTGTGTGTGGTGTGTGTGTGTGTGTGTGTTGTGTGTGTGTGTGTGTGTGTGTGTGTGTGTGTGTGTGTGTGTGTATGAGTGTATGTGTGTGTGTGTGTTCCTCATAGCTCAATCCTCTTAGCTCTGGAACGAGTCTCGTTGCATAGCTTTAGACCTTTTCACGTTTCTCCTTATTATATTTCAAGTAAGGGTTCCATGCTGGGGACGTATAGAGAAGAGTGGGTCTCACCTTCGCTTTATATAGTGGCCTGAAATCCGCTTTGTCCAAATTTTTGAAGGGTACACGAATGTTGGCCAATATGGTATATGCAGCTGTTGTTATAAACTATAAGCAGCTGTGTGTATTCACTTAGTTGTGCTTGCGGGGGTTGAGCTCTACTCTTTCGGCCCGTCTTTCAACTGTCAATCAATCAACTGTTACTAACTACTAACTTTTATTTTATTTTTTTGCACACAGGAAGCAGCCCATAACAGTTTTCTAGCTCCCAGGTACTTATTTATTGCTAGATAACAGGGGCTTCAGGGTGAAAGTAACTTTGCTCATTTGTTTCCGCCATGGCCCGGGATCGTTCCCGGGTCCCTAGATCTACGCATCCAGAGCCCTGTCCACTCAGCCACTAGGCGCCTAAGTGTGCTCGTGTGTGTGTGTGCGTGTGTGCGTGTGTGCTTATACACCAGAAGTTTTGTTTACCAAGTGGTTCTTGCAAAGATTGGGCTTCAGCTCTTTGGACCCTCCTCTTAACCTCCAAGCAGCTGGTGTACAAGTTCCTGAACATACTGAGGTCTATCACATCACTTTCTAATGTCTCTGTGGCCCATTTTGGTACGCATTTTCCACCTGTGTCATTTTGTGTGAGCACCACCCGTGCTAAATATTCTGGCTTTATCTACACTATCAATTTCTCTGAGTTTGTTGTATGTAGTAATCATGTCTCCGATAACTCTTCTGTCTTCCAGCGACGTGAGGCTAAATTCCTGTAGCCTTTCCTCATAACTCATTCCTCTCAATTCCAGAACTACTCTAGTGGCATACTTCAGAACTTTTATAACGTCGTCATGTACTTGAATGGATATGGACTTCACGCTGGGGCAGCATGCTCTGGGTTCTGAATGACTCCTAATCAAAATTTCTGAAGGCAGTTCTAATATTGTCCAATTTGCCATTTTTCATCCAGGTACCATTTTATTGTTGGGTACACAGGGACGACTTGAATGAAATGATGGTCCCAAGTTATCTAGCCCTGTCTATACGGCTCGACCTCAGGTCTTCTTGAGTGTATTGAGTGTACTAAGCTTTACGCCATTTGGTGACTCCTTGACCGAAGTTACAAGTTGTTTAACAATAACATAAATAAGAAAGGAGAAAATGATGTCGTTGGTGTCACGTTACACGAGCTAATGTGTGTGTGTGTGTGTGTGAAGGATTTCATTATTTACCGAAGAGGTCCATTGCTTCACGTGCCTACCTTGAACCCGAGGCCTCGAACTCTCGACACAAGTTTGCTCACTAATGATTCTCCTGATCACGGCGGCTTCCGTGGGCGCGTCGTTTTTGTCTCATTAAGAAGGTCATCCTTGGCAGTGAGGTTGGGGTTCAGCATCCATCACCGTCACCGCTGGCGACCGCTGCCAAACGATATGGCTCCTCTTAACTAATACCAAGGCGTTGCTATTTTTTGCCCTTTTCGCATTTTTTTAAACACATTGAGCGAATGGCGACAGTGTTCTAAAGTTCTCCTCCTGTGGCTGAGCGTTGGGGCGCCGTGGTCAAGGCAGCCATGAAGGCGAGGTCCCGCCTCCTTCCCTACATGGTCTGATGATGGCGGAAAGGCGAGATCACGATATTCTTTCCGATACTATGTACTCCCGTTTATCCTTTCTCTTTATCTCTCTCTTTTCGTCCATATTGATCAGGCATAGTAATCCCAGAAGAAATTATCAAACGTCTGTGATCTGATGCGCTAAAATATTTTGCTTTGGGAACCAGGCAAAAATGTAAACAATTAGAGGGGTTCATGAGTCATCTTGGGTCCTCCCCCGGCGACTACCAGCCAGGATTTGAGCGAGTCTCCACAGGTGTTGATCCTTGTCTGATGGGCTGATTCATCTTTCCGATTGTCGGAGCGAGGAATCGCTTACAAGAGATGATCAAATTTCTGTCTGCACGTCAGGTATATTGATATTATTTACATTTTACGATCAATGATATTTAGTAATGGTAATGTCTTCTCAAAGACATAATAACATAGGATAAAAACCCACACTGGAGTATTTGTGAAATTTCTGTCTATTTCTGTGAAATAAGAAAGCATGTAGAATTATGGCCGGTAACAATGTTTAGCTAACCATTGTTGGGGAAAAGATCAATATTGATTTTGTGGAAAGGGTTCGAATAAATATTCTGAATACTTTCGTTGGTAACAAAAGCTTTACTTCGGAGGATAGCTTTACTAGGAAAAGAATTCTAAGTGAACTAAAATTAGATGTCAATAAATGGATGAATGAAAGCCACGTTCATTAGGCACGTTCCTTTGTGCATGGAGAAGGTTAAGATGACCAGCGTCCAGATGAACGCCTCGAGTAATAACAACTACAGTTCCCAGAGGAGCAGGATTACACACAGGACACATGACCATATTCCCGTGGAGGGCGTTACCGTGGGTACATCGCCAGTCGGGAATAGCGGTGACATGGTTAGGCCGTCAGGAAGAATATGAGGACCCAGGATAGCAGCATTAGTTACATGTAAGTATTATTTTGTTATTATATATATATATATATATATATATATATATATATATATATATATATATATATATATATCCAATAAAGGAAAAGGCAAGGGGTTACATAGGGGATAAATAGTGGATAAATGGGGGACGAAGCACATACATAGATTAATCAGATGTAATAGGCATTACACCTGATTAATCTTTGTATGTGCTTTGTCCCCCATTTATCCCCTATTTTTCCCCTATGTATCCCCCTTGCCTTTTTCTTTATTGTACTTGTTTTATCACCTGAACCCCACCTGTGTGTATATCTTATACTGTATATAATTATTTTGTGGAAATATATGTAGTTGGATATAAATTTTAAAATTGAAGTGCTATATGCAACGAAGGATAGTTCCCTCCATCCTCCTCAGGTCGTTCAGCTTTTCTTTGAGGACAACCTCAATGACGCTCGAGCCCAGAGGCGCCCTCAGCAGCACACAAGATTACCATCAAAGCGTAATTCAGTTGCAATGTGCTCCTGGCGGTCCGGGTTCGAGTTACTTCTGGGGGTGTGGAATTTTCATTCGTATATATGCTTGGGGATCATTCAAGCTTGTTCGCATTTGTGTTGCTCACATGGCCCCCATAAAAATGAGGTGATTTGATGAACAGCTATGCCCAAGAATACCATCAAAGTTCCGTCGGGGTGGTGGTTTAAATAGTCTCGGCTATCACCACTTTTTGTACGTTCACTGATTGGTTTGTCCCGATCGACTCGGAGACCCTCGGTTCGTGGGGAAAATGTGCATTGAAGTTCCTGAAGGAACTGGGGGACAAATTAATCAGCGCAACAAAAGATCAGAGAACAAAAAGTTTCTTGTTCCAGCGCCTCAGTGTTGCGATTCAGAGGGGGAATGCCTGTTGCGTCTTGGGCACTAGTCCAACTTCAGAGGAATTCGAAGAAGTGTTTGACTTGCAACAGTGATCGAACCTGTCTGTGACATTCATCAATGTTTCCCATTGTCGTGTTTTTCAAGAGATCCATAACCGCTAAGCACTTTTTGTATTTTTTTTGTATCAACCCATGTATATCTTGTAACCATCAAATACATGGTGAAGCACAAAAAAGGGAGGGGGTTTATATATATATATATATATATATATATATATATATATATATATATATATATATATATATATATATTTAGTACAATATGGAAGGGAGTACCACCTCTGGCTGGAAGAAGGGGGACCCATAGCCTCGGAGGAAATCACACATAACGCATTGGAGGGAATGTAGGTCCCCTCCAATACAGTTTCTGTGTGCTTTTCTCCTACCACCCCCTTCCTTATTTTTATGCTTTATTGTGTATTTAAAGGTTACAAAACATACAAGACAAATGCGTAAAGGTTATGGATCTCTTGAAGCTCCTCCGCTTCCGGACAGGAACCGAGGACGCAGCAAGCATTTCCCCTCTGGATCGCCATACTGAGGCGCTGATACA
>WNGS01165339.1:3891244-3894106 GCA_020271785.1 Procambarus virginalis
ATACACCATAGAGAGTGTCACACTTAGTGCCTCTGCACCTTTTTTTAGTATCAACGGTAAGATTCTGTCAGGCCAACAGCCTTTGTCACATTCAGCTCCAACAGATTCCTTTTGACCTCATCATTGGTGAGGTCAAATTCCTCCAAGGCTGCTTGGTTTGCCTCCTCATTTGGTGCAGGGAGTTCTCCTTGTTCTGTTGTGAAGACCTCCTGGAATCTCTTGTTGAGTTCTTCACACACCTCCATGTCATTCTCTGTGTAACTGTTCTCCCCTTTTCTCAGTTTTCTCACTTGTTCCTTCACTGCTGTTTTACTCCTGGTGTGGCTGTGGAGCAGTTTTGGTTGGGTCTTAGCATTACTCTCAATGTCATTTTCAAACAGTCTCTCTGCTCTCTCCTCACTCTGAGGTACTCATTTCTTGCCATCTGGTATCTCTCCCTGCTCTCTGGTGTCTGTTATTACTGTTGTTTCTCCATGTTCTTTTTACTAAATTGCTTATACCATACATTCCTGATTGATCCATGGATTCTTCTGTTGCTTTCCATTTTTCTCCTTTGGGCCGGGATCCTGTCTGCAGCTTCCTGGCACTTCTGGGTAACATAATCCATCTTATCCTGTACAGTCTTTTCTCTGAGTTCTGTTTCTCATGGTATACCATTAGGAAGTTCCTCATCTCGTCATATTTCTCTCTTCGGTAATTTAGTATTTTCCCTTTTGTTACGGGCACTTAGACCTTAACCGGGTCCTTGATGGATTAACCTCGTTTAGTGTATCCGACCCCAAGTCGGTAGTACGCTTTCAAGAATTGGCTAATTAGTGTAATAAGGGAAAGGGGGGGGGGATGAACAATACACACAGTTCCCTTCACCAATATATTTACACTTTCACCATTGAAAAGGACATTAAAATAAATAGATTATGGACTACACTTATTTACAGTAGTGTCACTTTCAAACAGGACACTAAAAGTACCACAAGCAGTGTTCACTACCCAGTGTTTCCACCACCCAGTACCTTGTTCACTCGAACTGGAAACACTGGCGAGTTCACCTTTTACGTGACCAGCCCACCGACACAGTATCACGAGGTGCCTATACCCACTATCCGCTCCCAGCCACTCGCTGGCAGAGGACTTCAGCCACACGCTGATCGGGGTCACAAACAACCATATACAGGGTAGCTAACCCCTGGCAGAAGCCTGTAGCAATCGGCTAGCAGCACTTCACTACAGGCACCTCACTGTCGTCCGTTACACTCCCTATCCAATACCGGGGTATGCCGATCTCTACCAACACTACGTAAATCAGCAGCAAACACACTGCTCAGATTGGCGGCTGCTTACTTGATCTTCTTCCAGGGCCAAGCTGAGAGTACGTGGACTGCCCAAGGTAAACTCCCATCCTCAGTACGACTGCTTCCACACGTCACCTCATTGGACATAAAACATTTAGATGGACGGTACACTGGGGAAACAATGAGGTAACACTCATTCACCTGGGAGTTGACATTATGCTCTGTAGCACAACCTAAGTGGCGCTGATCTTGATCCGCCACCTCACTAGAGGTCATCCACGTCGACCGCACATTCTGATGAAGGCAGGAAACCAGATCCATTTGACGCTATCATGCCACCACCAATAGATGGCATTGTCCACATAGCATCCAGTATCAGGGGGGTTGGAGTGCAGACCCATAGAAGGCCCTGGAATTGCCACTCTTCACTCCGACGAAGGTAGCTATACCGAAACACCTTCCAATCCCATCCTTGGATAGTTATCCCTACCTCTGCCAGATACTCAAATGTCAATACACTGGTTCACTCTTTCCATGGGGACTTCAAATTTGACTTTCCCTATTTTTGACTCATTCAAGATGAATATCAGGTCGGGTCTAGCTAGTTCGTAATTGCCTCTCATTTTTGTGGGTCCCTAGACATGATGGCTCTGAAAGTTCCTTGTTGTCACTTTCAGACAACTGAACGGCTCTTCTCTTTGTTTCTTCTACTGCAACAACATCTGCCTTCTTCCATAATGAGTGGCCAAATTCCTTGAGCTAGAACAGAGTTGGAAGAGGCGTTTGAGGATGGAGCCAACAGGTCGGCACTGCGATGTAATAGTCTTGGGGACTGACCCTATCATAGCGGCTGAACTTCAGTCTGATGTGCAATCACTTAAATCTTCTTTGATGTACGGGCTTAGAACAAGAGAGGGACAGGACTACCGATTGACAGAAAAAAACGGTAGGTGGATTCACAGAATGAGCGTGATGCGTCTTCCTCAGTCTTATTCACGACCTCTCTTTTGAACTTGAAAACTAAAGCACTGACATTCAAAAATAATAATGATTCACTCAAAAAATGTAATGATGTACTCAATAATGCATAATAATGAATTCGATCAAGCATACACACTCCCTGTTGCTGCGTATACTCAATGGGTAAATGAGTAGGGATAGCGAAGAGGGGGGAGGGGGACACGAACGAAAGTCATATAAAACAAAGCCAAACTAGCTATCCAACGCTAGTTTGTGTAGCTAGTTTTGGACTAGTCACCAAGCAGTACAGTCTGTTAGAGAACATTCTCCAACAAAGAGCCCAGGATCAAGAAGGTGCTACAGTAAGCAGAACGAACTTAGCGAGTGGCGGCCATATGTGATACATATAGTGAATCACGCTTGTCGACCAGTAACTTCAGTATGTATATACATGAGAGAGAGAGAGAGAGGAGAGAGAAGAGAATGAGTAGTAGGAGAGGTTTTTTTAGAGAGAGGAGAGAGAGAGAGTAGATGAAGAGAGAGAAGAGAGATAGAAGAGGAGATCCACCTGAAAAGTACCCATCAGAGGAATATAGGATAATCAGGGTAT
>WNGS01165339.1:3947592-3960977 GCA_020271785.1 Procambarus virginalis
ACTCTCATAGGCAGGTCGAGGTTGGCTCCATTTAGGGAAAGAAAGAGAGAGAGAGAGAGAGAGATAGAGAGAGAGAGAGGGAGGGAGAAAGATGGAACGGGAAAAGGGAGAAGAGATGGAAGGGAGACAGATAAATATAGACCCGGGGAGCGCCGGTTAACCGATCAAATGAAATATAAATATAATTTGGTGCCAATACATTCGTCAACATAAGAACACAAGAATAAAGGTACTGGTGACGGTGTATTGACCCATACATGGCAGCTCCTATTTATATCCACCCAAACTCATTTATACATGTGTCTAACCTACGCTTGAAACAATCCAGCAATCTCACGTCTATTATGCTACATGGTAATTTGTTCCAGTAAATCAACAATCCTTTTTCCACACCAGTATTTACCCAGGTCTTTCCTGAATCTAAATTTATCCAAACATTGCAGTAGTCTTCACTCCGAGGTTATAGGCGCCAGTTCACTAAAGATCTTGAAGGAACAACTGAACTAATTATTTTGAAACTATATTTGCAAATTTAATTCAGAAGTAAATGGTATGAATATCATGTATACGGGGGGGGGGGGGGGGTTATCCGTATATACGGATACGGTTTATTATTTATTATTTATACGGTTTTGTATATCTTGTGTTTAACGAAAATAAGTTCCAGTTCATTCGCTACAGAAAAAAATACAAATATAAAAACAGAAACCACGTACAAAACGCAGTCAAATCATAACATAGAATGAACGGGCAATATAACAACCTGTCCTCTTAAAAAGAACGTCACATTTGGCCGTTTGCCCGTATGGCCAAATTTGGACGTATTTTGAAAATGAAAAAAAAAACGAAAATAAATTTGGGATTTTTTTTTTTCAACAACAGTAAGTTAAGGGTCCTCTGATAGGTTAGGTGGGCAGGAAATTCTCATAAAGTTTCAAAACGTTATGAAAAACGTTAATTTAAAGTGTCCTCTCATAACCTCTGCTCGTAAGCCAGACGACTCAAATAGAAAACGGAACAGAACGTCACTTTTGTGAGTCGATTTCATTTCAAATTAGGTCCAAATTTGGCCATAGCGCGCATACGGGCGAAAAGTGACGTTATTTTTAAGAGGACGGGTTGAATATAAAGGATCTGGGTGTACTTATGTCGGAAGACCTTACCTTTAAAGAACGCAGTAAAGTAGCCGTCACAACTGCAAGAAAAATGACAGGTTGGATAACACGATCCTTTCACACTAGAGATGCTATACCGAAGATGATACTTTTCAAGACGCTAGTGCTCTCCAGAGCGGAGTACTGCTGCACAATGACAGCCCCTTTCAAAGCTGGAGAAATTGCTGACCTGGTGAACGTGCAGAGATTCTTTACTGCAAGAATATACTCAGTAAAACATCTAAACTATTGGGACCGCCTAAAGAGCTTAAATCAGTATTCTCGTGAGCGCAGGCGGGAGAGATACATAATAATTTACACAGGGAAAATATTTGAGGGGCTGGTCCCAAATCTGCTCGCAGAATTAACACCACATGAGACCAAAAGGCATGGCAAGATATGCAGAATACCCCCGTTGAAAAGCAGAGGTGCAACAGGTACCCTGATGGAAATCTCTATCAACATCAGAGGCCCGAGACTGTTCAACACGCTTCCACTACACATAAGGGTCATAACTGGCCCACCCCTCACAGTGTTCAAGAGAGAACTTGATAAGCACCTCCAAAGGATAACTGATCAACCGGGTTGTGACTCATACGTCAGGCTGCGAGCAGCCGCGTCCAACAGCCTGGTTGATTAGTCCAGTAACGAGGAGGCCTGGTCGACGACGGAGCCGCTGGAACGCTAAACCCCGAAATCATCTCAAGGTAATCTCAAGGTAAGGGGGAAATGTAGAAAGAGAGAGAGAGAGAGAGCAGTGTGTAACTGTTCCACTGTGATGTGAAAAATAGAGTAGAAGTTTTGCTTGTAGTGGTCTCTCCGATTAGCGGAGGAAACAGTACCAACTGTATTAGTAGTAGTAGCAGTTGTTGTTGTAGCTGATGTAGTAGTGTACCTAATAATAGTTATGCAAGTAGTAACAGCAGCTATAAGAATAGGCTAAGGGAGAGGATAGTATTAAGAGAGGCAATCTCCTGCTTCACTAGCATGTTCTCCAATGTTCAGATAAAGTACAATATCATAATACCCCTTATTTTTTTCCGTTACCTGCTCCGGCAGGTATACCCGAGGGACGGACCATCAGGTCATCTCACAAAGAACGTTATGATCTATCAACACACACATATCCTACGACCCTAACATTTATCCATCATTAGAACCTACTTTTGCACGTTGTACCTATGTATCTCACCCACTCATATTGACCCTCCTACCTCCCACATACACACACACCCAACCCCCTAAAAAGCCCCCCCCCCCTCTTAACCCACGCTGCAAAACCCCCCACACCCACTACTCTCAGATTACCCAGAAGGGCGGCCCCGGTCCACAGGAGGACGAAGAGGCGGACCTCCCAGCCTGCTTGCTTTTGCAACATTGCGTGTTATCTCTGGCCGCAGCCTGTGTTGCTCCGCGCAGGTTTCGTCAACACGCTCGCTGTATCGATATTCGCGCGTCGCGGGAGGCAGCCGGGTGGGGGTAGGGGGGGAGGGGTGGGTGTTAGAAGTTCATCTTTACTGGTTTTTAAAGATGAGATTTGTATCGCTTTATTAGTTGGACTGTTGGCAGTGGCGACGAATCTTGTGGCCCCCTGGTGGCTGTGGGGATGAATCTTGTGGCCCCTGGTGGCTGTGGCGACGAATCTTGTGGCCCCTGGTGGCTGTGGCGACGAATCTTGTGGCCCCTGGTGGCAGTGGCGACGAATCTTGTGGCCCCTGGTGGCTGTGGCGACGAATCTTGTGGTCCCTGGTGGCTGTGGTGACGAATCTTGTGGCCCCTGGTGGCAGTGGCGACGAATCATGTGGCCCCTGGTGGCTGTGGCGACGAATCTTGTGGCCCCTGGTGGCTGTGGCGACGAATCTTGTGGCCCCTGGTGGCTGTGGGGACGAATCTTGTGGCCCCTGGTGGCTGTGGCGACGAATCTTGTGGCCCCTGGTGGCTGTGGCGACGAATCTTGTGGCCCCTGGTGGCTGTGGGGACGAATCTTGTGGCCCCTGGTGGCAGTGGCGACGAATCTTGTGGCCCCTGGTGGCAGTGGCGACGAATCTTGTGGCCCCTGGTGGCAGTGGCGACGAATCTTGTGGCCCCTGGTGGCTGTGGCGACGAATCTTGTGGCCCCTGGTGGCAGTGGCGACGAATCTTGTGGCCCCTGGTGGCAGTGGCGACGAATCTTGTGGCCCCTGGTGGCTGTGGTGACGAATCTTGTGGCCCCTGGTGGCTGTGGCGACGAATCTTGTGGCCCCTGGTGGCTGTGGCGACGAATCTTGTGGCCCCTGGTGGCAGTGGCGACGAATCTTGTGGCCCCTGGTGGCAGTGGCGACGAATCTTGTGGCCCCTGGTGGCTGTGGCGACGAATCTTGTGGCCCCTGGTGGCTGTGGCGACGAATCTTGTGGCCCCTGGTGGCTGTGGGGACGAATCTTGTGGCCCCTGGTGGCAGTGGTGACGAATCTTGTGGCCCCTGGTGGCTGTGGGGACGAATCTTGTGGCCCCTGGTGGCAGTGGCGACGAATCTTGTGGCCCCTGGTGGCTGTGGCGACGAATCTTGTGGCCCCTGGTGGCTGTGGTGACGAATCTTGTGGCCCCTGGTAGCTGTGGCGACGAATCTTGTGGCCCCTGGTGGCTGTGGGGACGAATCTTGTGGCCCCTGGTGGCTGTGGTGACGAATCTTGTGGCCCCTGGTGGCTGTGGCGACGTATCTTGTGGCCCCTGGTGGCTGTGGTGACGAATCTTGTGGCCCCTGGTGGCTGTGGTGACGAATCTTGTGGCCCCTGGTGGCTGTGGTGACGAATCTTGTGGCCCCTGGTGGCTGTGGCGACGAATCTTGTGGCCCCTGGTGGCTGTGGTGACGAATCTTGTGGCCCCTGGTGGCTGTGGTGACGAATCTTGTGGCCCCTGGTGGCTGTGGCGACGAATCTTGTGGCCACTGTGGTGGCTGTGGCGGCGAATCTTGTCACAGAGTTGCAATAATACACAACACACCTCAGCGAGTGTCAGTGTTGCTATCTCAGTCAACACAGATCAGGAGATTCACTGTAGAATACGCTTTTCGAAATCGTGCTATATTCACCCCTTACAGACCTTTATTCACCCCTTATAGACCAATATTTACCCTTTCTAGACCCAAATTCACCTCTTGTAGTCCTAGATACACTCACTTGTAATACTACATTCACCCCATTTTAATTCCGATATCCTGTCCATTCCATATTTTTTTTTAGAAAATCATTCTAGAAACTTTTTTTATGGAGAACTGTTTGTGCAAATTGGTTTGTTCACCATACCATAGCAAACAACCTCAAATATCAAGAATAAAACTCAACTACGGAAGGTCTATTGTTCCACAAGAGGCACACACTAGGTGAGTACAACAAGGTGAGTGCAACTAGGTGAGTAGAACTAGGTGAGTACACACGGCAAAATGCATTAGCACGTCTACTCGAGATCATTATGTGCTCACGGGCGGAAACACAGACGAGTGCAACATTAGCAAGTAGTCATTCATAGGAAAACAAAAGTCACTCCTTGGGGAAAACCAACACAAACCACGGAACCAATGAATACCATCACCACCCCCATCACTATCACCACCATCACCACCACCACCCCCATCACTATCACCATCACCACCCCCATCACTATCACCACCATCACCACCACCCCCATCACTATCACCAACATCACCACCACCACCCCCATCACTATCACCACCATCACCACCACCACTATCACTATCACCACCATCACCACCACCCCCATCACTATCACAACCATCACCACCACCCCCATTACTATCACCACCATCACCACCACTATCACTATCACCACCACCACCACTATCACCACCATCACCACCACAACTATCACTATCACAACCATCACCACCACCAATATTATCACCAACACCGCCACTTCCTCAGCCACCACAACTACTGTCAACACTGCCTCCACTACCACCATAACAGCCAACATAATTTCCACCACTGCTGCCACAAATCAAATGAAACACTCACCATAACCAACCCCAAGAGAAATATAACGAGCACTACAACATACACCCGCACCACTACCATCATTGTCAAAATCAGCTGGATTACTACCATTCCAGAGACCATCTCCTAGACCCCCTACAGCAAGAAACCTGTAAAATATCAACAACCAGAACAATAATTCTGGTAGGAATTCAGCTATCTCCAAGTGTGCTATTGTTTGGACCACCATCACACACTACCAGCACCACACACCACCACCACACACCACCACCACCTCCACCACACACCACCACCACCACACACCACCACCACCACGCACCACCACCACCACCACCACCACACACACCACCACCACACATCACCACCACCACATATCACCACCACCACTACACACCACCACCACCCCCACCATATATCACCACCACCACACACCACCACACACACCAACCACCACTCCACCACCACCACCACACACCACCACCAACATCACCACTACACACCACCACCACCACACACCACCACCACCACTACCACACACCACCACCACACCCATCACCACCACACACCACCACCACTACACACCACCACCACCATCACCATCCCCACCACATATCACCACCACCACACACCACACACCAAACACCACCACACACCACCACCACACACCAAACACCACCACCACCACCACCACCACCACCATCCCCACCACATATCACCACCACCACACACCAAAACACCACCACCACCCCCACCACCAACACTGACTATATTCGCATTTATGTATAGAAACAATCGCGTCCCCTACCCGTCTCACCAACTATACTGTCACCACCACCAAAAACATCAACCAAGCTACATCACAATCATAACCATTATCACTTGTAACCTAAATGATAGTTGCTATGTCTTCATAACTACTCTCCCATGGCCTGGTGGCACGGAAAAGAGGAGTAAGAGGCAACAGAAGAATTCCTGCTGGAGAAGAAACAAGAGAAGTGGGAGGAAAAGACGAAGGCAGAGAAGAAGGAGGAGGAGGGGGTTGTGGGGTTGGGGTAGGAGGGGCAGTGGGGGGGAGGGGGTTGAGCATTTGCATACAGATTAGAGAGTAGAGACGCTGAGTAGTGACGTGGACAGGTCGTGAAGCTCCGGTGCCCCGTGTTGAAGATATTAGCATCGAGGACTGAGCATAACTTGTTCTTGCCCGACGGAAGGAATCCAGCGTTGTGTGTGTGTGTGTGTGTGTGTGTGTGTGTGTGTGTGTGTGTGTGTGTGTGAGTGGTGTGTGTGTGTGTGTGTGTGTGTGTGGTGTGTGTGTGTGTGTGTGTGAATGTATCGGCTATTTGTATTTACAATTGGTATTAAATCAATATTGAGAATTGGTAAGTGGAATCATTATATGAAGGCATTTTATGGTTTTGTGTTTACTCATTGTGAAGCCATTTCTATTTTTGGTGAGTCTATTGGCGCAAGCATCTGGCTTGGAGGTGAAAAAAATACAAACACCCACACACCTACACACACACACACACACACACACACACACACACACACACACACACACACACACACACACACACACACACACACACACACACATGGAGTCCGTACCTTGTCAAGCATAAGACGAAGCTGGAAAAAACCAAAGGTATGCTACTAGACTAGTCCCAGAACTAAGAGGCATGAGTTACGAGGAAAGGCTGCGGGAAATGCACCTTACGACACTGGAAGACAGAATAGTAAGGGGAGACATGATCACAACCTACAAAATTCTCAGGGGAATCGACCGAGTTAACAAGGATAAACTATTCAACACTGTTGGGACGCGAACAAGGGGACACAGGTGGAAGCTGAGTACCCAAATGAGCCACAGAAACATTAGAAGGAACTTTTTCAGTGTCAGAGTAGTTAACAGGTGGAATGCACTAGGAAGTGATGCGGTGGAGGCTGACTCCATACATAGTTTCAAATGTAGATATGACAGAGCTCCCAGTAGGCTCAGGAATCTGTAAACAAGTTGATTAACAGTTGAGAGGCGGGACCAAAGAGACAAAGCTCAACCCCCGCAAGCACAATTAGGTGAGTACACACAAACACACACACACCACACACATACACACACACACACACACACACACACACACACACACACACACACACACACACACACACACACACACACAACACACACACACCTACACACACACACACACACACACACACACACACACACACACACACACACAAACACACACACACACACACACACACACACACACACACACACACACACACACACACACACACACACACAGTCAGGCCTTGGACCTATACTGTTTCTGATATATGTAAATTATCTCCCAGAGGGTTTAGACTCGTTTCTCTCAATGTTTGCTGATGGTGCAAAATTTATGAGGAGGATTGAAACAGAGGAAAATAGTAGGAGGCTACAAGATGACCTAGACAGACTGAATGAATGATCCAACAAATGGCTGCTAAAGTTCAACCCGAGTAAATGCAAAGAAATGAAACTAGGCGGTGGAAACAGGAGGCCAGACACAAGATACAGAATAGGAGATGAAGTACTTAATGAAAGAACAGAGAGAAAGATCTAGGAGTTGATATCACACCAAACCTGTCTCCTGAAGCCCACGTAAAAAGAATTACGTCTGCCGCATATGCGAGGCTGGCTAACATCAGAACGGCGTTCAGGAACCTGTGTAAGGAATCATTCAGAATCTTGTATACCACATATGTAAGACCAATCCTGGAGTATGCGGCCCCAGCATGGAGCCCGTACCTTGTCAAACACAAGACGAAGCTGGAAAAAGTTCAAAGATATGCCACTAACTAGTCCCAGAACTAAGAGGCATGAGTTAAGAGTAAAGGCTGCAAGAAATGCACCTTACGTCACTGGAAGGCAGAAGAGTAAGGGGAGACATGATCACTACCTACAAAATCCTCAGGAGAATCGACTGCGTAGACAAGGATAAACTATTCAACACTGGTGGGACGTGAACAAGAGGACCCAGGTGGAAACTGAGTACCCACATGAGCCACAGGGACGTTAGAAGGAACTTTTTCAGTGTCAGAGTAGTTAACAGATTTAATACATTAGGCAGTGATGTGGTGGAGGCTGACTCCATACACAGTTTTAAATGTAGATATGATAGAGCTCAGTTGGCTCAGGAATCTACTCCAATAGATTGACGGTTGAGAGGCGAGACCAAAGAGCCAAAAGCTCAACCCCGCAAGCACAATAGATGAGTACACACACACACACACACACACACACACACACACTTACACACACACACCACACTTACACACACACACACACACAGGCCGTCAGAGGAGATAGAGGCAGCCTGACTGAGTACCTCACATCTACACGGCCCAAGTGATTTGCAACCATATAAGTGGAGGCCATTCTTCTCCATGTGGTCGGCTGGGAGACCCGACCTGCCACTGACTCCTGCACAGCGGCCATTGGACCACATTACCAACCTTTTCACGTCATGGTTTCTTTTGTAAATGTATCTCTATGGTTCTAGCTCTCTTTCTCTCTCTCTCTGTCTCTCTCTCTCTATCTGATATTCTCCCTCTCTTTTTCGTATTGTCTGTCTCAGAAAATTTAATATTACGATTTTCTGTATTAACCTATATAGGGACATCTGCATTTGTGCAGCTGCCCTAGACTAAATGAAGGGAAGTACAGAGTGTGTCAAAATACTAGCTAGTTGATGGTAAAAATCCCCATCACACAGGTGGTTGGTCATACAGAGGCATGTGATCAGTAGTCTGTTCTGGCAGACTCTGGGTGCAATATGAGGATATCATCAACACAATAGTGAATAAGGTAGCAGTGATACTAGAGGTCCCCATCTTGCCGGATGGTTATACAGGGCCATATGTTCAGTAGTTTGCAATTGTAAATTTTGGGTGTATTATATGGACGTCTTCAAGAGCACGAGGGTGAAAAAAGTAATTGCAAAGTTCCAGGTACCTCATGTCAACGGGTCTGAATGGTCTGATAACTGGGCATTCGGTGATGAAGTGTGGGAGATCGTGCTGTAGTTCCTGCTCACAGAGTGTGCGCCTGGAGTGCTCAGGATTGCAGATCCGTCACCTGCAGCCACCTGCCACAGGTAACGGTAACCCAACCTGATCCTGGCAACCACTGTGTCGCACAGAGCAGTAGGGCAGGGCAGTAGGCTTAGGAATCTGAATACCAACCAGCTGATTGACAGTTGAGAGGCGGGAGTAAAGAGCCAGAGCTTAATCCCCGCAAGCACAAATAGGTGAGTACAGTCTGACACGAACTCTACGGAAAAAATCGTCACTTTCAATCATAATGGAAATCGTATAGGTTGCATTAGATATTTATTAAAGGGGGGCACTGGGGCTGACCCCGACTGGCCTATGACACACCCATACCCCCACCTCTCCATGTCTCACTTTGAAAAGTTTGGTCTCCTACTATGCACAAACATAATAACAGACAAAGAGCCAGACAGACTGTTTAACGGATATGAATATATGTATAATACAGCTCGTACAGAAACAAGAACTGGTTAACATGATAACAGAAGAAGAACAAGACCAAGTATAGGATGAACATGCAATATACTCGATACATGAATATACTTACACTTCTATAATCTGTAGAAGGCGTTTATTTATTTATTTCTTTTCCGTAACCGGCCGAAACTGAAGAGAAAGCGCCAAGCCATTACGACAATGCAGAACTTGGAAGGGATGGTTATCTTGAGATCTTGAGGTTATCTTGAGATGATTTCGGGGCTTTAGTGTCATCGCGGCCCGGTCCTCGACCATGCCTCCACCCCCAGGAAGCTGCCCGTGACAGCTGACTAACACCCAGGTACCTATTTTACTGCTAGGTAACAGGGTCAAATACATGTTTCCCCTGGTCTTGCCGCCACGTACTGGTGGTGTTGCTGGGCGTGTTACTAGGTGTGTTGCAGCGGCGTGTGAGCACATGTTGCCTCGCTCGCTCAACAACAACAACACACCCGCAACTTACCCACCAGCACACCAAGACAATAGCCTCCCCGCACCCCTGCTAGTACAGCCGTCCTGCTTGTTAATGTTGCGGCCCAGGGGTGACGAGCAGGGCCAGGGGGGGGGGATAGGAAGAATGAGAAGAGATAGGTGAATAGGAATAGCAGTGAAAGAGAGAATGTGATAGAGAGAGAGAGAAATATATATAAATATAGAGTTATTCAGACAATTTTTCAAGATTGAAAGGCAGGGATACATGTAAATAATATATATATACATATAAATTCAACTTTTAGAACCCTGCCTGTTGAACTAGGTGCTCAGGATCTGTTTATACATATAAATATATAGATATGCACAGTCACAGAGACATATACAATCAAAAACAATCAAGGATATAAAGAGACGAAATTAAGAGATACGGAAAGAGTCAGGAATGTCCCAGGAAACGAGAATACACTTAACATTTTAGTAAAATTTTGTTTTTAGTACTCTGGATCTTTTGTGTCAAATAATTCTCTCACAAAACCAACAATTATTTAGTTTGAACACAAGTTTATGTATTTATTGGCATCTTCCAGAAAGCATCCCACATTTGTTTTGGGATCTGCATACTCGTGTTTAAATCGCTGTGGCTCCGCTGGTTAGTGTCTGGTTCAGTAGCTGATTGGCCGACGACGCCCAGTATTTTGAGTAATAGAGAGAGAGGGAGAGAGAGAGAGAGAGAGAGAGAGAGAGAGAGAGAGAGAGAGAGAGAGAGAATGGGTTACAATTTTACCCTCACAACTTGGTTCAAGTCATACAATCTCATTACAAACACGTATTCACTCAGTACACATCGTCACTACACACGGCCTCCAACAAGTGACATTCTTACTACTATTACTGAACCTCCAAAGCCCGGTGGTAACACCAGCACCCGAAATGTGCGGGGCTAAGGAGATCTCCGCTCCTCCCGGCGAGCCCCCCCAGAACTCCAACTTTCTTAAACCAGTTTTAAAAAACAGAAGATAGTGATTGCGTCATAAAACACCATACAAATCCTTAGTAAGAACAATGATATATTCGCCATAGAATAATTATATATGCGTGGTAGTTTGCCCCGTAGTTTGAACCTCACATAGCTAAAGTCTAAATTGTTCTGCGGGTCAAATTGCGAAGGAATGTCAAGTTGTATTTGTAAAGCAAAGGCCAAGCAGTACAGGTGCTTTTCTTCCTGAAGAGAACGGGAGAACGAAGAGCTTTCTAGTCAATGGTGCGAGCACATTTATTGGAACGGAACAATTGTCGCCAAACGCAGGACTCTCTTAGGTAAGTCCTTAGGTGTGTGTGTGTGTGTGTGTGTGTGTGTGTGTGTGTGTGTGTGTGTGTGTGTGTGTGTGTGTGTGTGTGTGTGTGTGTGCGTGCGTCGTGTACATTAATAAGTATTTGTTTCTCAACACCAGGCGGCTTCCCTAATAAGACCATTCCTTTCTTAGTAGAAGCGTCCCAACCTCTGGTCATTCCCCCCTACCACTATACCCTGGTGATTTTACAACCTCCCACACCTGGTAATTCCCCTCTAAACCCTCACCCTTGTGATTTCCCCGTTTCCCCACAGTATGATAACTAATTTCCACTCACCCTGTCCCACGCCCTTGTGATATCCCCTGCCCCCCACGCCCTGGTGATATCCTCTGTCCCCACGCCCTAGTGATATCCCCTGTCCCCCACGCCCATTGCGGACTCGGGGCTCCAATACCCAGTTCACAACTGTCGACAAGACAATTTATTTACTCTCTTAGAACGTGTACACAATCCGGATTCGTCTGTCGGAGGATTAATGTGCGTTCGTATGGGCCATTAAGATTCTTGTACTTTTTTTTTCTTTCATCAAATTTATTGGCGGCTTTCAGTGACTCTGTAACACACACATATTCAGAAACGCACACACGCAAACACACCTGCATCATCACACGCATATACTTAGATATACATTCACACACGCAAATAATTTAATATGTTAATGAATATGTCAACAAAAATTTTAAATAATCAAATCATTTATAATAATAATCAAATAATTTAATATGTTAATGAATATGTCAACAAATATATATATATATATATATATATATATATATATATATATATATATATATATATATATATATATATATATATATATATATCAAACTTTATTTGAAAATGTCATTACACAAAAAAAGTTACAATATTGATTACATGCAGGGTACAAGGCTGCTTGTCACAAGTTGAATAGCTCCTCCAGCTCCTCAGATGGCGGCAGGAACCATGGATGCAGTGAGCATTTCCTCTCTGGATTGCCACACTAAGTCGCTGAAAAAGAAAACTGGCAGCCCTAGGGTCTCTAGTTGTTTCGATTAGCTTAGACCCCAACTCCTTCAAAAAGCTAGCAGCACTTTTACCCCAGGCACCAAGTGTCTCTGAGGCAATGGGGACAAAATTGTAGTGGTGCTCAAGGTCTCTGTATTTACGTGACTTGGCCGCTTCCCGGTGATTAGCAGCTCCTCCTGCTTGAGTAGCACTGAAGTCAACATAGGTATTGGCTAGAGTTGAAACGCAAGTGTAGTCCCACACCAACTGTCTACCATTCTTCCAGGGGTTCACCGTGATTCCGTCTGGGCGACCACAGGCTCATCAGAGTTGCGGGACATTACGTAACGGGGCTCTCTCTCTGCTGGACAACCGGCTGTGGTAAGGCTTCTCTTAATAATGTCATTGACCTCGCCGTGTCTTGCATGCCATCCTCCTGTCCTTTGGCAGAGAAGGCCATGCCGTCCGTACCTGTCGGCCTCTGCCTCGCCGCAAATACACCTGTATTCGGTGTGGATTGGGGCAGCGAGACGAGAGCCACGGCAATTCGGAGGGCCTGCGGTGTGAGACGGGTGCCGGTTGCTGACATTGGGGTTGCTAATAGGAAATCACCTGCATGGGGAGCTGCTACAGCTCTAAGGCGGGCAGTGTCATGTGGTGTTGTCGCAGCTTCTAGCAAAGTCGCAGCTTCTTGGTCGGCAATGGGGCGATCCCAGCTGGATTGCTTATGGGCTTCAGAAGGCAGTGGTTGGGGTGCTGGTCCTGCGAGAGAGACCCATTTGGTTGTGCAGTCTGTGAAGCTGGGATCATGTACCCCTGCCTGTTGAACTAGGTGCTCAGGTAGGATTTCCTTCACCAAGTTGTCAGATATATATATATATATATATA
>WNGS01165339.1:4005687-4020441 GCA_020271785.1 Procambarus virginalis
GGCTGGTGTGATGAGGACAGGCTGGGTTGATAAGGACGGGCTGGTGCTTATGAGGACGGCTGTGTTTATGAGGACAGGCTGTGTTTATGAGGACGGGCTGTGATTATGAGGACGGGCTGTCTTTATGAGGACAGGGCTGTGTTTATGAGGACGGGCTGTGTTATGAGGACGGCTGTGATTTATGAGGACGGCTGGTGTTTATGAGGACGGGCGTGTGTATGAGGACGGGCTGGGGGAGGCTTTGTTGTATGAGGACGGGCTGTGTTTATGAGGACGGGCTGTGTTAGAGGGAAGGCTGTGTTAGAGACGGTCTGTTTATGAGGACGGCTGTGTTTAGAGGGCAGGTTGGTGTTTATGAGGACAGACTGTGTTTATGAGGACAGGCTGTGTTTATGAGGAGGGCTGTGTTATGAGGACAGCTGTGTTATGAGGACGGGCTGTGTTTATGAGGACGGGCTGGTGTTATGAGGACAGGCTGTGTTTATGAGGACAGGCTTTGTTTATGAGGACAGGCTTTGTTTATGAGGACGGGCTGTGTTTATGAGGACGGGCTGTGTTTATGAGGACGGGCTGTGTTTATGAGGACGGGCTGAGTTTATGAGGACGGGCTGTGTTTATGAGGGCGGGTTGTGTTTATGAGGGCGGGTTGTGTTTATGAGGACGGGCTGTGTTTATGAGGACGGTCTGTGTTTATGAGGACGGGTTGTGTTTATGAGGACGGGTTGTGTTTATGAAGACGGGCTGTTTTTATGAGGACGGGCTGTGTTATGAGGACGGGCTGTGTTTATGAGGACGGGCTGTGTTTATGAGGACGGGCTGTGTTTATGAGGACGGGCTGTGTTTATGAGGACAGGCTGTGTTTATGAGGACGGGCTGTGTTTATGAGGACAGACTGTGTTTATGAGGACGGGCTTTGTTTATGAGGACAGGCTGTGTTTATGAGGACGGGCTGTGTTTATGAGGACGGTCTGTGTTTATGAGGACAGGCTGTGTTTATGAGGACGGGCTGTGTTTATGAGGACGGGCTGTGTTTATGAGGACAGGCTGTGTTTATGAGGACGGGCTGTGTTGATGAGGACGGGCTGTGTTTATGAGGACGGGCTTTGTTTATGAGGACGGGCTGTGTTTATGAAGACGGGCTGTGTTTATGAGGACAGGCTGTGTTTATGAGGACGGGTTGTGTTTATGAGGACGGGCTGTGTTTATGAGGACGGGTTGTGTTTATGAGGACGGGCTGTGTTTATGAGGACGGGATGTGTTCATGAGGACGGGCTGTGTTTATGAGGACGGGATGTGTTCATGAGGACGGGCTGTGTTTATGAGGACGGGCTGTGTTCATGAGGACGGGCAGTATTGATGGGGACAATCCGTACTGATGAGGACGGGCTGTATTGATGAGAACGGACTGTAATTATGAAACCTGCAAACCTGAAACATCACAACGTCCGAGTCAAGCCAAAAAGAGACACCAATGTCTAACAAGACCCCACTCCAGCCTTAACACCCCCAACGACGCCGTACTAACTATAGTACTCGACCGCCCACTCACATCCTGTAATGAACCAGCTCCCATCACTCGCCTGTATAAATAAGTTTGTTTTTATCCTCTAATGATATAGTGACAGCCGGCGAGTTGTTCTAATTGATGATTTGCATTACATGTATACACGGGTTAGCGGGCTCATTAGTGCCATCAGGCAAATGAGAAGCAGGCGAGGCTTGTCTCGGTTTCATTAGAGGAAGCTAGAGGAAGCAGCAACCCGCCTCCTTAGGAAGGGATTGTTGCTTGTTTGGTCTCTAGAAGAGGGTGTTGCTTCCTTGGAGTTTGTTACTAATGCAGATATACCTAAGGAATTAATAAAAAAAATAATGGTTGTTTGTCGTTTTTATTTTTTTTGAAGAGAGAAGGTGTTTTTTGCGTGTACTATGAACGGGTTGTTGCTCTTTTAGTCTTTAATAATACCAATAATAATAATAATAATATTTATAATAATATTTATAATAATATTAATTATTATCATTGTATTATTTATATTGTTAATATTATTAATTGTGTTAATTTTTGTCATTCGTGTTTTCTGTTAATATTACTTTGTAAATGTTTAAGCTAGTTATATAATTTATAATGCCAAACGTCAAGGAAATATTGGTTATAAGCCTGCAAAAATAAATTACAGTTAACTTCCAGGCATCAGTAGCCAGCCTTCTGGAGTCCTTGAACAGCTTCCAGGTGCTAAGGGAAAGCAGTATACAAGAATCAAGACAAACAATATCTAGAAATCAACTGCTACATTCTTCATGATTCAAGACTTAGTAGTCATCAAGAATCAAGAGTTAGTAGTCATCAAGAATCAAGAGTTAGTAGTCATCAAGAATCAAGAGTTAGTAGTCATCAAAAATCAACAGTTAGCAGTCATCAAGAATCAAGAGTTAGCAGTCACCAAGAGTCAAGAGTTAGCAGTCATCAAGAGTCATGGGCCAGTAGTCTTCAACAATCTATGGTTAACAGTCTTCAAGAATTAAGGACTAACAGTCTTCAAGAATCAAGGCCTAACAGTCTTCAAGAATTAAGGATCATTATTCTTCAAGAATCAAGTTGTTGTTTATATCCGGTTTCAGTATCAAGAAGAAAACCAATTAGGTGCATTAGAGAACTAATGTCCTGTCATGCATGTATAAGGTTTTCCGTGTGCACATAGACTTACATACCACGCGTATATATGTTATGGAGTACATTTTTAAAGGCTCTGTCATTCGTATATAAGGTAAGCAATGCATATAGAAGTCATTCATTGCGTATAATCATTACAAGATGCATATTTATCATTTAAATGGTGTATATATTGGTATTATTTATTATAAATATTGGCTCGGTTGGTATTATTTACCAACCCAGCAGTTGGCCTGATTGTTTCTTTTCTTCGGCATGGGGACGACGAGCTGAGAGGAG
Source organism: Procambarus virginalis (assembly GCA_020271785.1). Taxonomy (NCBI): domain Eukaryota; kingdom Metazoa; phylum Arthropoda; class Malacostraca; order Decapoda; family Cambaridae; genus Procambarus; species Procambarus virginalis. Next base: position 4,008,638 of record WNGS01165339.1, read on the forward strand.
TTCAGGGTTTCGTTATGAAACTTGTACTGAAAGAAATATAAAGGTAACTAGAGAAACTGGTAACCCATTTCTATCACCATACTGGATCCTGAAAACTTCTTTGAATGTATATATGTATTTATGTATGTTTGTTTGTATACATGTACGTCTGTCTGTGTTTATGTATGTATGATTGTATATTTGCTTTGTATATATTTCTATGTACATTTGCATGTATATTTGTATGTATGTATGTATGTATGTATGTATGTATGTATGTATGTATGTATGTATGTATGTATGTATGTATGTATGTATGTATGTATGTATTCACTTAGTTGTATTCACTTAGTTGTATTTTACGGGGGTTGAGCTTTGCTCTTTCGGCCCGCCTCTCAACTGTCAATCAACTGTTTACTAACTACACTAACTACTTTTTTTTTCCACACCACACACACACACACACACCCCAGGAAGCAGCCCGTGACAGCTGACTAACTCCCAGGTACCTATTTACTGCTAGGTAACAGGGGCATTCAGGGTGAAAGAAACTTTGCCCATTTGTTTCTGCCGGGTGCGGGAATCGAACCCGCGCCACAGAATTACAAGTCCTGCGCGCAATCCACCAGGCTACCACGGCCCCAAATGTATGTATGTATGTTATGTATGTATGTATTTATGTATGTATGTATTTGTGTGTATGTGTGTGTGTACTCACCTAGTTGTACTCACCTAGTTGTGCTTGCGGGGGTTGAGCTCTGGCTCTTTGGTCCCGCCTCTCAACAGTCAATCAACAGGTGTACAGGTTCCTGAGCCTATTGGGCTCTATCATATCTACACTTGAAACTGTGTATGGAGTCAGCCTCCACCACATCACTTCCTAATGTATTCCATTTGTCAACCACTCTGACACTAAAAAAGTTCTTTCAAATATCTCTGTGGCTCATTTGGGCACCCAGTTTCCACCTGTGTCCCCTAGTGCGTGTGCCCCTTGTGTTAAACAGCCTGTCTTTATCTACCCTGTCGATTCCCTTGAGAGTCTTGAATGTGGTGATCATGTCCCCCCTAACTCTTCTGTCTTCCAACGAAGTGAGGTTTAATTCCCGTTGTCTCTCCTGGTAGCTCATACCTCTCAGCTCGGTTACTAGTCTGCTGGCAAACCTTTGAACCTTTTCCAGTTTAGTCTTATGCTTGACTAGATATGGACTCCATGCAGGAGCCGCATACTCCAGGATTGGTCTGACATATGTGGTATATAATGTTCTGAAAGATTCCTTACATAAGTTTCTAAAGGCCGTTCTTATGTTAGCAAACCTGGCATATACTGATGATGTTATCCTCTTGATATGAGCTTCAGGAGACAGGTCTGGCGTGATATCAACCCCCAGGTCTTTCTCTCTCTCTCTGACTCTTGAAGTATTTCATCACCAAAATGATACCTTGTATCTGGTCTCCTGCTTCCTACTCCTATCTTCATTACATTACATTTTCTTGAGTTAAACTCTAACAGCCATTTGTTCGATCATTCCTGCAGATTGTCCAGATCTTCTTGAAGCCTCAAACTGTCCTCCTCTGTCTTAATCCGTCTCATAATTTTGGCATCAACAGCAAACATTGAGAGGAATGAGTCTATACCCTCTGGGATATCATTTACGTATATCAGAAACAGGATAGGACCGAGTACAGAGCCCTGTGGGACTCCACTGGTGACATCACGCCAATCTGAGGTCTCACCCCTCACTGTAACTCTCTGTTTCCTATTGCTTAGGTACTCCCCTATCCACTGGAGCGCCCTACCTGTTACTCCTGCCTGTTTCTCCAGCTTTTGCATCAACCTTTTATGGGGTACTGCGTCAAAGGCTTTCCGACAGTCCAAAAAATGCAGTCCGCCCCTCCTTTTCTTTTTTGCTTAATCTTTGTCAACTGATTGTAGAACTTTATTAATCAATGTGTGTAAGTCTGTGTATATTTTTGTTTAGTTTCAGTTGGGATGGAGAGAGCAGTGTTGATGGTTGTGGTTCCAAAAGTGGTGTTCAAATGTCAATGTTTGAAGTAGTGGTACTCGTGCTAGTGGTATTGGTGGTAGTACTATTAGTAGTGGTAGTACCGGCAGTGGTGTTGGTGGTGGTGGAGGTGGAACTGGTGGTAGAACTATTAGTATTGATGGTGGTGCTAGCATTGGTGCTGGTAGAACTAGCAGTGGTGTTGGTACTGATGGAAGAACTAGTAGTGGTGTTAGTACGGATGGTAGAACTAGCAGTGGTGTTAGTACGGATGGTAGAACTAGCAGTGGTGTTAGTACGGATGGTAGAACTAGCAGTGGTGTTAGTACGGATGGTAGAACTAGCAGTGGTGTTAGTACGGATGGTAGAACTAGCAGTGGTGTTAGTACGGATGGTAGAACTAGCAGTGGTGTTAGTACGGATGGTAGAACTAGCAGTGGTGTTAGTACGGATGGTAGAACTAGCAGTGGTGTTAGTACGGATGGTAGAACTAGCAGTGGTGTTAGTACGGATGGTAGAACTAGCAGTGGTGTTGGTACGGATGGTAGAACTAGCAGTGGTGTTGGTACGGATGGTAGAACTAGCAGTGGTGTTAGTACGGATGGTAGAACTAGCAGTGGTGTTAGTACGGATGGTAGAACTAGCAGTGGTGTTAGTACGGATGGTAGAACTAGCAGTGGTGTTGGTACGGATGGTAGAACTAGCAGTGGTGTTAGTACTGATGGAAGAACTAGCAGTGGTGGTAACGCTAGTGACAATGCGAGGGTCGGCAGGCTTACAGTGGCAGCAGCAGTGATACCAGTCGTGAAGCTGAACTAACTAGCAGACTAAAGATCGGCCACCAGGAATTCGTCACACTGGCAGCCTCCCGACATATATATTCAGACCCACATAAATCCTCATTTACATCTCATACTAACACTGATCTATTTGATCTGCCAAATTAGAATCTAGCACAGTGGTCAAGTGGCCTGTTGCGATATATAGAAACGTTCGCAGAAGCGCTTAAAATCCGCTGTAACTCGCTTAAGCCAATAAACACACCGGGTTTGGTTCTTCCACAGGCGATGTCACACGTCTCGTCCGGATTCGCGGCCCTTTGGTAAGGAGAATGACCTCCAAGGCACACACACAAACACACACACACAAGCCCCCCCCCCCCTACGGGGTGCTTCGTAGCCTGGTGGATAGCGCTTAGGTCTCGTAATTCTGTGGCGCGAGTTCGATTCCCGCACGAGGCAGAAACAAATGGGCAAAGTTTCTTTTACCCTGAATGCCCCTGTTACCTAGCAGTAAATAGGTACCTGGGAGTTAGTCAGCTGTCACGGACAGCTTCCTGTGGTGTGTGTGTGTGTGTGTGTGTGTGTGTGTGTGTGTGTGTGTGTGTGTGTGTGTGTGTGTGTGTGTGGGGGAAAAAAAGTAAAAGAGCAAAGCTCAACCCCCCGCAAACACAACTAGGTGAATACACACACACACACACACACACACACACACACACACACACACACACACACACACACACACACACACACACACACACGCACGCACGCACACACACACACACACACACACACACACACACACACACACACACACACACACACACACACACACACACACATCTCAGTGCTCATGGAATAAGTACCCTTCCTGCCCCCTACGCTTAGAGCCGTTCTCTTTGTCAAGGGAGGAGTGGTATTGGTACCTCTGCAAGTCTCAGATCTGATTAGTCCCCCCATCCCCCGTCCATTCTTCGGTAGTAGTATTCAGATTGGCCACCAGATTCCGTCGCTGGAAGGTATCAGCAGATGGTCACGGAAATCTGCGCCTCCGGAAACGACGAAAGAATTGGTCTTGGTTTGGGAGTGTGTATGTGTAGCGAGCCTCTGTTCTGTGTTGAATATTGTTATTGTGAGAAGCAGGGTGGTGGCGTTAGTGTTAGTGTGGTGTTGCTGGCGTGGTGGTGTTTCTCCAGTGTGGTGATGTTGGTGTGGTGGGGCATTAAGATAAATTTAAGGCAGAGATGATGAATAAGTCAAATATTCCTGGATAAGTGATTTTTCATCTGTAATTTTTTTCCATTGATAAAATGATTCTATTCAACACCCGTGATATTTCGTATAATTTACACTTAAAGTAACTTAATACTCTCACCTAACCTAATTAGGCTGATTGCACATTGTAACACAATCTTTGTTCCTGGTAGTAAGTGTTATTTTTTGATTGCTGATGCCTTGAAAGTATAGAAAACAGCTGTTATTCGTCCGGCACCACCTGCAGGAACTTGTCTGATTGTTTCTTGAACACGTCCACTTCAGTTCCGGTAATATTTCTTATATGAGGATTAACGAAAGACCTCCGGTGCTCACTCGTTAGTGAGTTAATAAGGAATAACTAAGCAAAATAACTAAGGAATAAATAAGCAAAATACCTAAGGAATAAATAAGCAAAAAATAACAAAACTACAGTGTTATTCCTTAGTTGTTCCTTATTAACTCACTAACGAGTGAGCACCGCAGGTCTTTCGTTAATCCTCACATAAGAAATATTACCGGAACAGAAGTGGACGTGTTCAAGAAACAATAAGAGAAGTTGCTGCAGGTGGTGCCGGACGAGCGGCGTTGTAGTGTGGTTGTGCAGGCCTGTGGGTCGCTCCGCACAACAGCTTGTTGGAACCGGACTTCTGCCACAAGTCACGCCAGATCGAAGGCCAATTTTCTGGAGTGGAATATCTCCCAGAAATCTCGTCATATATGTCAGTATTGTGGTAATTATAAAAAAAATAATCAGGAATAGTAATAAAATACAAACATTCTGCCTTTCTGGACAAGGTGAATTTAGGTAACTATAAGCCAAACCGAATTACTGTGCTCAAAAACCACGATATATACATATATATATATATATATATATATATAATATATATATATATTATATATATATATATATATATAATATATATATATATATATATATATATATATATATATATTTATATATAAAATAAAAATATCAATTCTCCAAAATTCACTTTTATTAATGGTCAGACGCCTAGAAGCGTTTCATAAGGGATTTTTACATTCTCAAAGACTTCTTTACACTTAACACTGCACTTATGATACACTTGATACACTGTGTATGAAACATTGACATAACACTTGCTTTTTATTGGTTTGGGTGAGGTGGGTACATGAGAATGGAAGTTCCACAGGCAACAATTTCCAACAGCAACATCAGTTCAACGCCGACGTTGTATTAATTCAATGTTGAAAGCGTTGATTTAAAGACACAGATTCTTTTAAGATTTAAAGATTCTTAGACATTGTATCCACTGGGTAAAAGTCTTCACAGAAACGCATTCAGACTATTATTCTCAGCATATATCGGATCATTTCTAGAAAATGCATCTGTTATGGCATCTCCTGCTTGTGAAGCACAAGAAGATTGAAAAGAATCTTTTCAATCTTCTGAATTTACTGAGTGAAAGATTCTGAGATTTACTATAAGATTAACCATAAGACTAGACTGGTAATGTGACGTGACAGACAGTATCCACCAGACTAGTAACGTGACGTGACAGACAGTATCCACCAGACTAGTACGTGACGTGACAGACAGTATCCACCAGACTAGTAACGTGACGTGACAGACAGTATCCACCAGACTAGTAACGTGACGTGACAGACAGTATCCACCAGACTAGTAACGTGACGTGACAGACAGTATCCACCAGACTAGTAACGTGACGTGACAGACAGTATCCACCAGACTAGTAACGTGACGTGACAGACAGTATCCACCAGACTGGTAACGTGACGTGACAGACAGTATCCACCAGACTAGTAACGTGACGTGACAGACAGTATCCACCAGACTAGTAACGTGACGTGACAGACAGTATCCACCAGACTAGTAACGTGACGTGACAGACAGTATCCACCAGACTAGTAACGTGACGTGACAGACAGTATCCACCAGACTAGTAACGTGACGTGACAGACAGTATCCACCAGACTAGTATAAAAGTATTTGTGTACGTCTGATATCATACTTCTCGTGAAGGAGGAAATGTATATGTTTATCTCTCAGAATGTTTGGTAATATGATTATTGTTTGTGATGTGTGTATATGTATGTATTAACACGATGTACTGAACGGGGTGAGAATAGCTTGAGCTACCTCATCCCTTTGTGTGTATTTTTACATCAATAAACTTATTTCAATTTCAATTTCAATTTCAGTAATGTGACGTGACAGACAGTATCCACCAGACTAGTAACGTGACGTGACAGACAGTATCCACCAAACTATTAATGTAAAGATTGAAAAGAATCTGAGATTTACTTTAAGATTAACTCCAGAATTAAAAGAATTAAGATTTGTGGACAAGTTACACAATAGAAGGACAAGGACAGTATGTTTTCGATGAATAGACTTAGAACGGAGGGCCGCAAGTGGAAGTTGGCCATACAGATGAGTAGGAGATAGATATGAGAGGATGGCTAAGCACAGACAAGCAAACACAAGCAACGTATTGAAAAAAAGAAACATTAATAGAACTAGAGAGCTCCGAGAGGGCGCACTTTGTGCTACAAGCACTGTAAACCTTACATATATTTATGATATATGGAAAATTAAAATGCAACCCAATTCCAGTAACTATAAGAGAACAATCAAACAGATATAAGATTAACCAATTAAATATACCAGCTATAAGCAATTCATGAATATTTCCACCTGCATATATTTCCCTATTCACCGCTTTAATTCATCAAATAACACCAATACTCCTCCAACTCTTCATCTCCCTAGGCCATCTCCCTAGGCCACCTCCCTAGGCCACCTCCCTAGGCCATCTCCCTAGGCCACCTCCCTTGGCCACCTCCCTAGGCCATCTCCCTAGGCCATCTTACTAATCATGGCCAGTCATATCCCCTTATCCAGCCTCACCAGCCACGAACTACCAACCACCAGTAACACTTTCCCTCCAATACTCTCACAACTCATCATCAAGAACTCTTCCTTGACGAACAATTTCTCGAACTACAACTACATACCGCTGGCAATACCTCCCAAATCTCAATCCTTCACTACCAATAACAAACAACCTCCTCCCACCCAACTACACCCTTCCCCTTTAACAACCTAATCCCCTTCACTTACAAACATCGTCTAAAAAAATACCAAAAAATCACTTTTCAAACAACTAATAACTACCAACAACTCCAAACCACCTCGAACTACGAGCTCAACAAATGCAAGTTAATGAGATCGGGAGCCCAAGCTTCCAACGCCATGTTTAACAAGGAACATGGAACAAAAACTAGGAGGACATAGGTCCATACGAGACATCTTGACTAATGTCCCTGTTGATGTTCTACTCGGTGATTGATGGGCATTGTGGAGGAATTGATGGGTTGGATTGTGGACGAATTAACCCCCACTGAACATAGCTGGCGAAGACTGGGTTACCTCCAGCCGGTTGGTGCAGGGTGCATAGATGGCCTAGAGAGACAAAGATAGAGATAGATATAGGTGGGTAAAGAAATATAGAGTGAAAGAGAAACAGAAAGAAAAAAGAGAGTAAGAAAAAAAAGAGAAAAGAGAAGAGAGAAGGAAAAATGTGTAAGGAAATGAGAGAACGAGAAAAAGTAGATAGAAAATTTTCCATATATCTAACCATTTTCTTGGACGTTATTTGTCGTTTTCAAGNTCGAACATAAATTAGTGCACTATAGCCCCTAGCCACTTTAATGTGGCTATCGTCGACCAGTATAAGTTCCAGGAGAGTTCATCGACCAGTACAATTATCACAAGATATGACTAATGGAACTGGAAGCTGGCATCTGGATGCTCTTCTGACACCGTGACGCCACTTCGTGTGATTGATGTGAGTTCGAATCCCCCCAAACGAGTGTCAGGTGAAGCCTTCGCATCAATGGCGGCCATAACGCTCGCAGCATCAGGGTTGATCTGTTCATCATATATCTGTCTCGCTCTATAGAGACAGAGACACACAGACAGAGAGACAGTCAACAGGTACACACACGGAGACAATCAGGCTGCTAAACAAACACACATGAACACGCACACAGACACGGAGAAATAGGCACTTACACAGACAGAGATACATACAGACAGACAGATAGACAGACAGACAGACAGACAGATAGACAGACAGACAGACAGACAGACAGACAGACAGACAGACAGACAGACAGACAGACAGACAGACAGACAGACAGACAGACAGACAGACAGACACACAGACACACAGCCACACAGACAATTACATAGTGAGGCACATACATTAAGAGACAGAGAGACAGAGGGACAAACTGATACAATTGAATTACTCATTGATCATATTTATATCATATTTACATCTTAATATTTGAATCGATTTAACTTCACCGACTTCTGCATCTAACCTATTCTACTTATTGACAGTTCTACTACTGAGAAATTTCTTCCTGGTGCCTCTGTGACACATTTATGTTTACAGTGTCCGTCTCTGACCTCTCGTTCAGCTGTTCCTAGCTTTGAACAGCGCTACTCTGTTTTCTATCAAATTACCTTGGAATCGTGAATGTTGCTATCATGTCCCCCCCTGTCTATCCTTTCCTGCAGGGAGGTAAGCTCCAGTTCTCTCGGTCTTTCCTTATAGTTCAATCCCCTCAGCTCCGGAAGGAGTCTCGTTGCAAATCTTGGACGTCTTCTAGTTTTTTCTTTTTCTGTTAAAATTAAGGGTTCCGTGCTGGGGCTTCATATCCAATAGTGGGTCTCTCCTTCGCTGTATATATAGAGCCAAGAATCTCCCCTTGTCCAAGTTTCTGAAGGATATGAGGATGTTGATAAGCATGTACACATGAAGCTGTTGTTATTGTGTGTGTGTGTGTGTGTGTGTGTGTGTGTGTGTGTGTGTGTGTGTGTGTGTGTGTGTGTGTGTGTGTGTGTGTGTGTGTGTGTACACACATAATTGTACTCACCTAATTGTGCTTGCGGAGGTTGAGCTTTGGCTCTTTGGTCCCGCCTCTCAACTGTCAATCAACCGGTGTACAGATTCCTGAGCCTACTGGGCTCTATCATATCTACATTTGAAACTGTGTATGGAGTCAGCCTCCACCACATCACTTCCTAGTGCATTCCATTTATTAACTACTCTGACACTGAAAAAATTCTTTCTAACGTCTCTGTGGCTCATCTGGGTACTAAGTTTCCACCTGTGTTCCCTTGTTCGTGTCCCACCCGTGCTGAAGAGTTTGTCTTTGTCCACCCTGTCAATTCCCCTGAGAATTTTGTAGGTGGTTATCATGTCTCCCCTTACTCTTCTGTTTTCCAGGGATGTGAGGTTCAGCTCCTTTAGCCTTTCCTCGTAGCTCAATCCTCTCAGTTCCGGGACGAGCCTGGTGGCATACCGCTGAATCTTCTCTAACTTTTTCTTGTGTTTAACTAGGTATGGACTCCAGGCTGGAGCTGCATACTCCAGGATGTGTGTGTGGTGTGTGTGTGTGTGTGTGTGTGTGTGTGTGTGTGTGTGTGTGTGTGTGTGTGTGTGTGTGTGTGTGTGTGTGTGTGTATGGGTGTGTGTACTCACCTAGTTGTACTCACCTAGATGTGCTTGCGGGGGTTGAGCTCTGGCTCTTTGGTCCCGCCTCTTAACCGTCAATCAACAGGTTTACAGGTTCCTGAGCCTATTGGGCTCTATCACATCTACACTTGAAACTGTGTATGGAGTATAATATATATATCTATAATATCTCTATATAATATATATATTATAATATCTCTGTGGCTCATTTAGATCACTCAGTTTCCACCTGTGTCCCCTAGTGCGTGTGCCCCTTGTGTTAAATAGTCTGTCTTTATCAACCTGTCGATCCCCTGAGAATCTTGAATGTGGTGATCATGTCCCCCCTAACTCTTCTGTCTTCCAACGAAGTGAGGTTTAATTCCCGTAGTCTCTCCTCGTAGCTCATACCTCTCAGCTCGGGTACTAGTCTGGTGGAAAACCTTTGAACCTTTTCCAGTTTAGTCTTATGCTTGACTAGATATGGACTCCATGCTGGAGCCGCATACTCCAGGATTGGTCTGACATATGTGGTATATAATGTTCTGAAAGATTCCTTACACAAGTTTCTAAAGGCCGTTCGTATGTTGGCCAGCCTGGCATATGCCGCTGATGTCATCCTCTTGATATGCGCTGCAGGAGACAGGTCTGGCGTGATATCAACCCCCAAGTCTTTTTCTTTCTCTGACTCCTGAAGAATTTCCTCTCCTAGATGATACCTTGTATCTGGCCTCCTGCTCCCTACACCTATCTTCATTACCTTACATTTGGTTGGGATAAACTCTAACAACCATTTGTTCAACCATTCCTTCAGCTTGTCTAGGTCTTCTTGAAGCCTCAAACAGTCTTCTTCTGTTTTAATCCTTCTCATAATTTTGGCATCGTCTGCTAAACCATTGAGAGAAATGAGTGGATACCCTCCGGGAGATCATTTAATATATCAGAAACAAGATAGGGCCGAGTAAAGAAGCCCTTGGGGACTCCACTGGTGACTTCACGCCAATCGGTAGTCTCACCCCTCACCGTATCTCTCTGCTTGCTCCTTATTGCTTAGGTACTCCCTTATTCCACTGGAGCACCTTAACAGCTACATCTGCCTGTCTCTACAGCTTATGTACCAACCTCTTATGCGGCACTGTGTCTAAGGCTTTCCGACAAATCACCAAGAAAATGCAATCCGCCCAGCCCCTTCTCTTTCTTGCTTAATCTTTGTCACCTGATGGTAGAATTCTATCAAGCCTGTAAGGCAAGATTTACCTTCCCTGAACCCATGTTGGTGATTTGTCACGAAGTCCCTTCTCACATCTCTCTCTTGCTTTAGCTCCGGTGCACAAGTTAGCCCGGTGTTGAGTGGATGAGAGAGTGGAGAAGGGACTTCGGCAAAACAACAATCGTGGGGGTTCATTAGTGGGAGGTAAAATTGCCCTTACATGGGCTTGATAGACTCTACACGATCAGGTTGGGGGGGCACAAAGGATTATCAAGAAGAGAAGAGGGCTGGGCGGAATTTGCAAGCTTGTTTCGTTGGATTGCACGAGGAAAGCCTTAGACCACAGTAGGCCGACGATTAAAGAGGCTGGAACATAACGCGCTATGAGAGCAGGCAAGTAATGTTACAGCTGGTAAGGGTGCTCCAGTGATAAGGGAGTACTTAAGCTAAATTAGGACAGCCAGAGAGTACGGTGTAGGGGTTGAGTACCTCGATGGCGTGAAGGTCCACCAGTGGAGTTCCCACAGGGCTCTGTACTCGGGCCTCTGATCTTCGTTTGCTTTGATAGTATGAAATGATACTCGGAGTTATAAGATAATTTATAAAAACCTCCACACTTGTTTGCAGGACGATGCCAAATTATGAGAAGGATTAAAACAGAAGAGTACTGTGTTGAGGCTTCAAGAATCCTAGAACAGAGCTGATGAGGAGATGTGGTTGAACAAATGGTTGTTAAGTTTATCTTCCAAACCCAAATGTAAGTAATGAAGTAGGTGTAGGGAGACAGGATGGCCAGATAAACAAGTGTCTCATCTAAGGAGAGCGAAATTCCTTCAGGAGTCAGGAAGGGAAGAAAAACGACTTGGAGGGTATACTCACGCAAGACCTGGTTCCTGAGGCACATATAACGAGGATAAATCAGCGCATTTGCGAAGGTCTGGTATAATAGAACGTGCCTTTAGAAACTTGTTACGGAATCTTTCAAACATTTATATACCACATAATGTCAGACAAGCTGGAGTTATGCGGCTCCGAGCATGTG
>WNGS01165339.1:4020541-4043055 GCA_020271785.1 Procambarus virginalis
AGTGACCTTCCTTTGGGTTACATTTGACAACTTCGATAAATTTGTCATCGAGTTGCTTCTGTATTATTTCATGGTACAACTTCAAGTTCTCAGGTTGTCTTTGTAAGCGCAACACCTGTGATCTCAATGGTTTGTGCCATAAAATGGTTGACGGGTAGCTGAGGGTGATTCAGCTTCCATGGTAGCCTGACCCAGTATTGATTATCTCTGTATATAACTGAGTCCAGGTATTGTTTGTAAGTCAGTCATCATCTGGGCTAGGTTGTTCAGGGACAATGCCGAGAGTTGCCAGGTCCCATAACTTGTGTACAGGGGGATCAAGCTCTTCCTCGGACATGTTCTGAGTTGCAGTGGAGACTGGTCTCCTAGTCATGCAACCATTACTGGGTTGGCATGTTGGTGTTCTACAGGTGCGGGTTGGTTTAGCCGTAATACAGGGCCTGTTAGCAAATAGCCACCTGCAGATGGTAACACGTTCATACCGTGTTTGTATTCCTTTCCTTTGATAAACTTATGGTAGACATCTGATCCCATAAGGATTCCAATATTGGAAAGGTTATCTGTTGTGATATTATCAGCCAAATGAATTCCCCTTTTTTCTAGGAATTTGGCTGTTGTCCCCAGACCATATACATATAGATCTGTTGGGAATCTATCTACTACTAGAGCTTGTACATTTTGTTCGTAACCTCCTAATCGTACTTTGGGTTGTACTACCTTGAAAACTCGGGCTCCTGAGTCAGTCAGGAATCCTGCTATGTTTATTCGTGTCTCCTCTACAGGTGTAAGTTTCAGGGTATCTACCAACTCTTTGGATATAAAGGTCAATTGGGACCCTTGATCAAATAATCCACGTACGGTGGCTTTGTTCTCTCCATTTCTAATGATCAATCGTGCAGTAGGTAGAGCTGATTTATGTTTAGACCTTGTTGAGAAAACACTTATGTCAGGTAGCACAGTACAAAGCTGTACTGAGGTGTTAGTTCCTTCCTCCTCCTGTGGTTTGGCAGACTTTGTACTTGAATCCCCACAAAGTGCTGTATGGTGTCGACCCTTATGGCACCTATAACAGGTGCGTAGTGTTGATGTGCAGCTGTCGGGATGATGTTCCCTTATACACTTGGTACATCTATGTAACTCCTTGAGTCGTTTTATGCGTGTTGCACGATCGGGGTATCGTCTGCAATTGTACATGGAATGTGATTGTTCACAGAACAGACATGGTCTCCAGACGTTAACAGTATCTTGAGGAGTCACCGATTTGGGTGACGCGTTACCTGTAGGTTTGGAGGTACCAACTGCGTATGTGCCCACACTGCCTTGTCTCCACTTTGGGGAGGGAGAAGTTGTTTTAGATTTGTTTGGAGTACTGTTTGTACTCTGTTGTTTACTATTAGTAGTAGACGAAGGTTTAGATGTCGCTTTTTCATCTGGGATAACTCTTTCTCGTTCTATGATGGTTTGTAACCCCTTTGTAATCTCTGTTACTGTCAGATATGACTTTCCATACAACACAAACAACTTATCCAGGATGTCCCTGGGTAATTTGCGAGTCATATGGACTTGGATTATCCAGTCTGATTCATCCAAGTTTACTTTATTTTTAAGTGCCTTAAGCAAAGACTCAAGCTCCAATCTAAAGGCTTGGAGTGAGACTGCTGTATTATTGGATGTTTAATATCTAACAGCTTCTGGGTTAAAATTCTGATAGTCCTTTCAGGCTTCGCATAGTTGTCCTTGAGTAGTTGTACAGCATTGTCATAATCGTCATCTGTGTGATTCAGATTACAGACTACCTGAAAGGCTTCATCCTTCAAGACACTCTGTAAATACGTAAACTTTGTCGTCTTTGGTACATTGACATTAGAATCCACAGAATCGACAAATTTGCTCCAGAAATTGTCCCAATTCTCGTCCTCTGTTCCAGAAAAAGTTGGAAGACTGAGTGATGGTAATTTGACTTCTGGTGCTGTCTGATTCTGGGTAGTTGTAGCTGCAACATTTATATTGGCCTTATGGGCGTCTATCAAATCTTCATAACGTTGAATTAGTTCAAACGTTGCATCTTCATAATCAGAGTGTTCTTGGAGAATGTTGTTCATCGTATCTTCATCAATACTAGAATTGTTCAGTAAATCTTGATACTGTTTCATTTGTTGCAACACACGGTCATATTTGTTCCGTGTAAGCTTAAGATAGTTTTCCAGTGCTGCATAATTAACTGGAGTTTGATTACTCATGTCTTCACATTTGTTAATCTGCCTTGTGAGATGCCCCTTTAAGGCTCTAAGGGTTAATTTTACATTTTGGAGTGTAGACATCTTGAAAGTACTTGCTAGTCGTATGGACTTTTAACTATTTGGCACTTGAATTAATAAAGCAACTAGTTTCCGAACTAGAGCTGTTTATCATTTAAAAAATACACTACTGTATAATCATACACGCTATAATTTGAGTGGTAAGCCTGTATCAATGCTGGTATTCCGCAAGTTAGCCCTTCTTTATCACTCTTGGTTGGTACAGAGACACAGGTTAACACTCAAAGGTGAAATGATTATAGTTAAATTATACCTATAATTATATGTATGAATATCAGGTTGACAACACAACTCGGGTTGTCATGAATACTGCATAAAAATATGTACTTGCTAGGTTGTAATATATGTTCAACTCTAGACAAGTGTAAAAAATTCTTACCCTTACACCAGGTTAGCACAATAAATTAAACTAGGTTGCTGTACAACACCAGCCTAAAATGTCCTACCCTTGTGCAAGAATTTGCTGTAAACAATGTGGTATGCAGTATGTAATGGTGCAATATTAAAGTAATGTTTATACTTAAATTAAAAACATTTATAAGTAACTTATAAGTAAAGTAGCCTCTTATCAACCTCTTGTAATGAAAAGGGCACAATAGTTCTTTGGCATAGGCCTCAGAACAATATAGCAATGTCTTTCTGCTATAATATTGCACTACTAATGTATATCAGGATTTTATATCTAGATGCAATGTACCTACTGGTTAACTGTAATAATCATCTAGGTTCAAAGGACCATAATTTATGTGGTAAAAACTCCAGGCAGTATATCTTCTTTTAATTGACTTCAGTAAATTAAAGTTTATCTTATTTTTTCTTAGTAGGTAAGAAATTGAGTGGACTGTATGTACTTGTTAAAACTGCCTGAAATTAATCTCACACAAATTGGGGGGGACAATTTGTAGCTTAAACCACTTTGTAATGGCTCCTTCTTAAACTGCAAATTGTTTACCTAAGTTTAATTATATTATTTTATCATACCACATATGGTGGTCTAATCTACTATTATTTCAACAATTATTACTAGTTATGAATACTACTACTACAATAACTAGAATGGCCTTATCTGAGCCTGTAGTAAGGGCCCACTAAGGCTGTGTCATGGTAGCATCTATGTGGGTGTGGCCCTGTGCCTCATGGTGCCAATGGCGGCTGTGGAGGCCTTCAAGGCTGGCAACAGCTAGGTACATGTACATGGTGTTGGTGTTGTTCATATATTGTAACGTCTTAAATTTGATATTAATTAGTGCACTAGAATAATAAACAAATACTTGGTAAGACGGATACTGGAGTGCTCTCATTTGTAGTAGTGATGTTGCTGTGGCAGTTTCTTCAGGCAGAGTAGTCTATCCTGTGGCATTATCACAACACGCGAGCACCCATTGTTGTTTTGTCAGCATGCGTCTGTAAGAGACGCTCTGCCTCCCTTGTTCCAATATTGTGTTCTACTTCTAAGTTAAATTTACGTTAACAAGGGAATCAAGCTATATTTTGTGTTAATAATTATATTCAGTCTTATTGAACACTTTTTATTCAATTTAGACATTAAACTGTTGTATGAACAGTGGTTTAATAATGTAAATACTGTGGCGACGTCGATGACGTCACGGAGTCTCCCATTCTCTAATTTTAAGAGGATACTGTTAAGGGAAGACTATACTATTTGTGTGTCGGTTTCCCGACAGAAACGTCGTCGTCCCTTCAATTCTATGGTGTGTCTGGTCAACATTGAGTAATATAAATGACAGACGTAGTACTTCAAATTTGAAAATAAAGAAGATCTGTAGTGCAATTATCAGGAGAAAGTGTGACAATATAATACAGTGAAAGCATATATATGGTTATGTGGGCTGGGATATGACGACAGAATTATGATACGGTGTTCATTTACTAGGACCATCGGGGATTGAACACTGACCCTGCAAAAAGCGAGACCTTGGGTGTAACGACTAGTCACGCAGGTGAATGATTTCTTTTATTTGAAGTAATCTTATAACGTCTTTACAGAGATGTTGTACTCTGATAACGTCGTAAGAGAGTTGTTGTACTCTGATAACGTCGTAAGAGAGTTGTTGTACTCTGATAACGTCGTAAGAGAGTTGTTGTACTCTGATAACGTCGTAAGAGAGTTGTTGTACTCTGATAACGTCGTAAGAGAGTTGTACTCTGATAACGTCGTAAGAGAGTTGTTGTACTCTGATAACGTCGTAAGAGAGTTGTGTACTCTGATAACGTCGTAAGAGAGTTGTTGTACTCTGATAACGTCGTAAGAAAGTTAGTGTACTCTGATAACGTCGTAAGAAAGTTAGTGTACTCTGATAACGTCGTAAGAAAGTTAGTGTACTCTGATAACGTCGTAAGAGAGTTGTTGTACTCTGATAACGTCGTAAGAAAGTTAGTGTACTCTGATAACGTCGTAAGAGAGTTGTACTCTGATAACGTCGTAAGAAAGTTAGTGTACTCTGATAACGTCGTAAGAAAGTTAGTGTACTCTGATAACGTCGTAAGAGAGTTGTTGTAGCATAATAATTCTGGTTTGAAGCTACGGCAACATCTGGTGTTTTTGTGAGAGTAAAACCATGGCAATATTGACGTTGCCTAATGGTCATCGGAGTCTCTAGGCTATTTGGGTGGCTCGCGCTTCAGGCTAGGCTAAGGCCACTTCAGATGTTACGCACATCAAAAGATGAGGCCCTCAACCCAGGTATTGATTGTCTGCACGGGAGAGAACAACGTCAAGTGCACTACCCCAGGAATTACCTGATTTCCCAGCCCATCCTCTCGGGTTGCCATGCCGTTCAGAAAATGGTGTACAAACACACCCAAACCTCACCCAATCTAACCTAGCGCCTAACACAGAGCAAATATGAACATCTGCAAACCGCTGTCTTTTATAGTATCATTTTTCGGTCCGTTTGGGATTTTGACATTAAAATGCGACGGAAATATTGCACAGTACAAGGTAGACCAACACGGACACGCAGATGCGTCGTAGACGCGCTCAACGTCTTAGCACACGTATAGATAGGCGAGATGTCCCGAGCGTCAATATGATCCTGAATATTGCAACAGCTCTCTTGATGTGTGAAAAGCTTGGTATGCACCATTCATTATCCGTAGTTATAATGAATTGACGCATATTCCAGCGTTAGTGTGCAACGAAATGGTTCACATACAGATAAGTGGAAGTCTTATAGGTAGAAGTCTTAAAAGTAGGTCTTTAAAGTCGAAGTTTCAAAAGAGGAAGTCTTATAAGTAGGAGTCAATTATGTGGGAGTCATTTAACTGGGAACACACTTTATTTTTCTAACAGAGAGTTAGCACTTATGAGCAAATGCAGGAAAACATTACCTTAAGTGCTCATCTCGATGGATTATGACGTATATAAATAGTGCCAGCCCTCATAGGTCTTATGAGGCACACGTTCCCTCATACTTGAACCCCCAGAGTCATCAACAGTCATGGGGCCACCTACGCCCCACCGTTCCATCCCATTAATGTCGATATATTTTCCCCCTTGCCCATTATTTTGATCGCTATTCAAAATGATTTATATATGCCGTTCGATCAACTGGGGTAGAAATTTCAGAGAATTCGTAAACTGTATTTCTGTTTTCATGGCAACTGTTAAATGTTCGTTTTTTATCATGTGTCTTAAGCCTCAATAAAACGTATTACAACACGTATAAAAAATTACAGCATTTAATAATAAAACGCAACACAAAACGTAATAGAAAAAATATAGTAGTTAATTATATTAAATTGCATCCTTATAAGCGTCATTTTGAAACAGTTTCTATAATCTGTGACACATACTGTAGCCTGTGATACATATTGTAACCTGTGATACATATTATAACCTGTGATACATATTGTAACCTGTGATACATATTGTAACCTGTGATACATATTGTAACCTGTGATACATATTATAACCTGTGATACATATTGTAACCTGTGATACATATTGTAACCTGTGATACATATTGTAACCTGTGATACATGTTGTAACCTGTGATACATATTGTAACCTGTGATACATATTATAACCTGTGATACATATTGTAACCTGTGATACATATTGTAACCTGTGATACATATTGTAACCTGTGATACATATTGTAACCTGTGATACATATTGTAACCTGTGATACATATTATAACCTGTGATACATATTGTAACCTGTGATACATATTGTAACCTGTGATACATATTGTAACCTGTGATACATATTGTAACCTGTGACACATATTGTAAACCACAATTTATTGCTGTGGCCAAATTCTAGCAACGAGAATGTGTATTATTGTCACTCAACTAACCCATTATAACTTCAATAATATAATTTACATCCAAGTACATGAAATGACAATGATTCCAAAACCCAATATATTATGCAAATCACATCAAACTCCCTCTGAAAATGAATTTAATGAGTCCATAAACTGACAATTATTTATGACAGAATTTTAGTCGTAAAGTCCCATTTTAGTCGTATGACCCATCGCCTTGTCTTATAGTCAAGGTAGGTAGATGGCACTGGGTAGATGGCACTGGGTAGATGACTGTAGATGACGTAGGGAGTTTTGTAAGTTTAGGCAGTTACTTTTGAAACTCTCACTCAAAACCAGGCTGTGGTGGGTATGTGGGCCTGAGGGCCGCTCCAAGCAACAGCCTGGTGGACCAAACTCTCACAAGTCAAGTCTGGCCTCTGGCCGGGATTGGGGAGTAGAAGAACTCCCAGAACCCCATCAACCAGGTATCAACCAACAATTGGTAATTAACGTTACGGATCCAGAGGTTTATTCCTAGTGACATTTGGCGCTAGATTTTAACGAAGTGGATTAGAGAAACAGCTGGAACTGGGGTTGTGGGTGGCACTGGGGTTGTGGGTGGCACTGGGGTTGTGGGTGGCACTGGGGTTGTGGGTGGCACTGAGGCAGTTGGTGGCACTGGGACAATGTGCACAATGTTTGTTTAATTAGTGGCTATGAATCTGGACTTGGCGGTGAGCCTCGTTTCCTACTGACAAAGGGTTGTGGTCGTTGTGGTGATGGAGGGGGTGGTGATGGAGGGGGTGGTGATGGAGGGGGTGGTGATGGAGGGGGTGGTGATGGAGGGGGTGGTGATGGAGGTGGTGGTGACGGTGATAAAGGTGTCCGTGTTAACATTGGTGATGGTGATAATAATAGTGATGTTGGTGGTGATAGTGGTGATTGGGTGGCGGCCATGATATAGGAGGTGCTGATATTGGTACTTATCTGCACTTATTTGCTCTTATCTGCACGCTTCAGTGAGTGTCTATGGAGGAGGAGAGTGAGATCTAGCTCCTGATGCCCCGCCTACTGACCTTATTGTACCTGTTAAGTTATAATTTAACCATTCTGACGTTTCAATTCTTTGTCGAACTTGGCCTTTAGGTTGTGGATGGAGGTGGCTTCCACAGCTTCAGCATTCAGTGAACTTCACTTGCTGACCACCCGTACAGGGTACGAGCATTTCCCTACAGTTCGTCCACTCATTTACGGCTTTCATATGTGTGTGTCCTCTTGTCCTTCTTTATCTCAATTAATTTTGACTCATCTAGTTTCCCAGTTGTTTTGTAATTGCTTCTGCAGCGACAGCAATGTTGACAGCATCCCTTATTCCGCCGATGTTACCCTGTTTACGTGTGCCTCTGAAGACAGTGTTGTTGATGGTGGTGAGTGATATGATGCATTTATTATTCCATCAGTGATAATAAGTGTCCAAAGAGGATTGGTGGTGGTGGTGCAGTACCACATGACGGATGCTGCTCAAAATTCCACACGAGAATCTTACCAACGCTTGGTAGCGTTACAAAGAAAAATCATAAGTCTATATTATATTCATATTTATGATATTAGCATCCCTCTTTGCAGGAGCATCCTAGTGTTTTTCATGCGTAAATTGCAAGCAGTTTACAACGTAGCACTTATAACAAATGTACGTTCATTATACAGACCCCATTGTCATGCAGTGGTTAAATGTGATATACAACAAAACAGGAAATTATTCTAACTCAAGTAATCAAAGACTTTATACATCGTCACCTGATCATATACAGTGGTCGTACACTAGCACTATGCCAGAAAAGCTCTGCATCAATCAAGCAATATATGAAAAGTAACGTGCATCAATTTGCAATTAAAGCAACGGTTGATATCATTACAAGATGATAAGATTTATTTCATCACTAGAAATTTTGTGATGGTCTAAGACGAGCGGTATCAGTAGAAGTAAGATACGGTGTGATAGAGTTTTTCGAGCATCCAGCAGCCAATGTCCGGGCGGAAGTTTAAAGCTACAGTTGCCGTAGTGAAAATATTTAAATTCCACCCAGTATAGTGCTTATGCTTTCATTAAACATTCTTTTTTTTGAATATCTGTTTCTGCTCTCCGTCTTTTATTCGAATGAATTATTTGACTCTCGAGCTAAATTTATACTCAGATATATTATACTTTTGCTCTGGAACCATAGTGTGTGTGTGTGTGTGGGTGAGAGTGGAGATGAAATTAATTACGAGAAGTTAATTATCAACTTAAATGGGAAGAATTCATTTGAGGTTCTTAGCCACCACCACAGGCATCAGCGGCTCAGTGTAGGCGGCCTGGTCGTGTTCCGGGGAGTCAAGAAGATCAGAGACACCACGTCCGGACATGGGGGTCATCATCTGAGCTCTTCATTCAACTTTACTCAGCTTCGGGATACATGTGGTGGGTTCCTCTGGGACTGGGATGAGTCCCTCTGTTGTTGTGTTACCAAGAGGGCGGACGTGACGCTACATTCCCAATGCAACATGTCAGAAGCACTCTGCATCGCATAGGCCAGCGCTACATATCAGAAGTAACCTCACATAACTCATCAATACATGTGAGAAGCCCCCTACATCGCATAACCCAACCCAACATACCCGACGTTACCCCTGCATCACGTGAACAAATCCACAAGGGCCGTGACGAGGATTCGAACCTGCGTCCGAGAGCATTCCAGACACTGCCCTGCATCACATAACCAAAACGCACATATCCCTGAAACATTCAGCAAGTGCTGGGAAAAAAGCATACAAACGTATCCCCCGGCATGAATATTCCAGCTCGGCGTCCCGGCAGGTATCATGGCATCAACAGAATTTGCATCAAGTTGCAAACCTGACTATTAGCACGAACGCCAAACTGCTCACCCAGCCCCCTCCCCCACTCCCCCCAGGGCGGCGGCGGGTGGTGTGTGCTGCGTGCGTGAGCCACTGCCTCACGCACACGCAACCCATCCTCCTAAAACGACAGTACTTACAGTAACTATTTGGTGGAAAGTACCAATATGTAGCGATGGACCGCCAACAAGTTGACGTTTTGTACTATTAAATTTGGCCAAACCGGAAACTTTTTTAAACCGCAACATGAATATAGAACCTAGCCTAAACTCTCCTTTAATAACCGTAGGCCTAATATAACACATATATGTGCTATATTAGGCTTAGGAATATTTACGTTTGGCATTTAGATTTATTTTTTCAATATTCTTTTAAATTGAAAGCACAAAATGTGAGCTTTTGGAGGTCCATCACTACATATTAGTACTTTAGACCAATTAGTTCCTATAATAGCTATCCTTTCAGGAGGATGGGTGGCCACACCACGAACGGTCGTCGCTTCTCAACATCCACACACCACGGCGCCTGCACGAACGGTCGTCGGATGTTAAGATCAGGCAATAACTAGACGACTACACATCTACTGTAGTTGTTTTAGATTCAGCTCCTCGGAACAAAACATTCCAAGTAGCACGGGATACGGTGAGCCCGTAGTATACTTACCTGGCACAGGAGCGGGGCGGAAGCTAGTGGACTACACATGTTGTTGTTGTTAAAGATTTAGCTACTCAGGACTAAGTGTCCATGTAGCACGAGCTATGGTGAGCCCGTAAAAACTACACATCGTAAGTAATTAGTTTATATCACCATGCCAGCTACACCACACGAGGCCAATCACACCACATCTGGCTGACCATAAGAAGATGAAGTCATCCAAAAGGTGGCACGGGCATGAATAGCCCGTAAGTGGTGGCCCTTTTGAGCCATTACCAGTATCAAGAGCTGATATTGGAGGTGTGTGGAGGAGCGACTGCACCCTGCGTGACGGGAGATGCTGTCCGTGGGCTGGCCATACCGTCCTTGGTCATTATATACCTGATCAGCCACACCACGGCTGATTGACCATAATTCATCTGGTCCACTACACCACACCTAATTGACCACACTACATCAGTTCACCATATTACACTCGGTAAACCACGTCACACCGGCACAGACCCACATCAGCTTGACTCAGTAATGCGTCTGGTTTTAGTCAGATCAGCAACATTTACCCATGTTTATCATCATCTTGAGTGCCTCGAAGTAGTAGCTTTATGGCTATCGTGAAGGCAAGACCAGCACTTATACTAGGCAAAAATGCTCTTCATGTTTTCCCCAGTATGCATGACAGAGTCTTAAGTTTGTATTATAGTGACTCTTGAGTCATGGACTAGGGTAATTCCTTGCCCCTGTTTGTACAATTATGCATTCTCCCCCACTCCCATTTCCTCTTCTTCCCCTCCCTTTCCATCTCACTCCTCCTTTCCCCTTCATCTCTCCCATCTACCCTCCATTTTCCTTTTCTTGTCATACCTTCTAACCCCTATTCATATGTTCTGCACGTACAATTCACAAAGAGAAACTCTGATAGGCTTTTATGTGCTAAAGAAAAAGTTCTTTGATTTGACTAAAAATGTTTACCATTCCTTTTTAAGCCCTTGTTTCGAGTGATGTTATGCAATGAAAAGTTTCTGCATTTTAGGTTGTAAAGATTTTCATACCTTTTAATAAATTTAATACTTGTAATAAATAGCCTCTTATTCTTCTACTTTCAAGATTAAAAAAAAAATTAACTCTTTTAAGCAAACTTTCCATAAATGATTTATAAGTTTGGGCATTACTCGACGCTAAATACCTTATAATTTGATAGATTTTTTTTCAAAAGTACGGAGACCAAAGACCAAAGTGATGTATAGAGAGAATGTTGGTAGATAAAATATTCCACCCTGAGGCTTGATAGGTTTTAGCGTCCTCATTAAATAACAGATCCAACACCGAGGTTCTATAAAAATCACATCCCAACAAAAAAATAACTCCGCAAAACACGCCAGATTTTGTTCTTTTACATTCACTCGTGATTTTCCAGATGGCAAACTATAATCTCTTGAGTCGTTATTATATTAGAACTAGCTGTACCCGGCCACACGTTACTGTGGCTCAGTGAGCCACAGCCACCCTCGCCTGTTCTCTGGTCCTCCCCACCAGCCCCCACTCCCATGTCCCCCTCGTCCTCCCCCCCACCATTCCCCTCATCCCTCATCCTCTCTACCATCTTGAGGTTATCTTGAGATGATTTCAGGGCTTTTTTAGTGTCCCCACGGCCCGGTCCTCGACCAGGCCTCCACCCCCAAGAAGCAGCCCGTGACAGCTGACTAACTCCCAGGTACCTATTTTACTGCTAGGTAATAGGAGCATAGGGTGAAGGAAACTCTGCCCATTGTTTCTCGCCGGAGCCTGGGATCGAACCCAGGACCACAGGATCACAAGTCCAGCGTGCTGTCCGCTCGGCCAACCATCCCCCACTCCCCTGTCCCCTTGTCCTCCCCACCATTCTCCACTTCCCATCCCTTCGGCCTACCCACAATCCCATACTCCCCAGTTCCCTCGTCCTCTCCACCATTTCCACTCCTCTGACTCCTCGTCCTCCCCACCATCCCCCACTCCCCCATACCCTCGTCATCCCCACCATTCCCCCACTTCCTTGTCCAATGCATGCATTCCCAAATGATCTGATGTTCTCATAAAAAATGGAAACATCAAATGATCTGATGTTTCCATCACTGAAAAATAGGAAGAACAGGTAAATAAAACGAAATAAATAAATGAAAAATTAAAAAATTAACTATACTCATGAAATAAGCGGGATGGTAAACAACGCAGCTCAATTTCAACACAATATCTCACAAAATAAATCAAAATGAAAATAAATTGAAATCTATGGAAATTCTATTTGTCAATGCAATCGGAAACACTGAAATGGAATCATAACATATTTAGTATAGCGTGTGTTGCTTTTACGTGCAGCAAATGGTGCGGTTAAAAAAAAAAACATGTGTTTACCTGACACAGGTGTGGCATCTATATAGTAGATATATAAAAACACGCTCGTATTCAAATGCAACGTTGTATCAAAATATCAAAGAAATTGGTAAAGATGTTTTGGAGATTTCCCTCACATAAAAACTCACCTCAAAAACACACTTTTTCGATAAAAAAAGCATGTTTTTACCTTTCACAGACGTGACATACCGAAATGAACCGTATGGAAAACAACACAGCTCAATTCCAACACAATGTCACACAAAATAATTAAATCAAAATGAAAATAAATATAAATATATAAAATTCTATTTATCAATACAATCAGAAACATCGAAATGGAATCATAACATATTTAGTGTGGCATGGGATGTTTTACGTGAACAGATGGCGCTTTTTTTCAAAAAGCATGTTTTTACCTGTCACAGGTGTGGCATCTATTTAGTAGGAATATAAAAATACACGCGTATTCGAATGGAACGTTGTCTCCAAATTTCAATGCAATCGGTGAAGAACTTTTTGAGATTACAGCGTGTGTTGTATTACAGCCAACAGATGGCGCTGTTTTTTTTAAAAAAAGCTTGTTTTACCAGTCACAGGTGTGACATGTATATAACAGGTATATAAAAACACGGACGTATTCGAATGCAACGTTGTGTTAAAATTTCAAAGCAATCGGTAAAGAGGTTTCAGAGATTTCCTCACATGAAAACTCACATGAAAAAAAAAAGTTTTTCAAAAAAAGCATGTTTTTTACCTGTCACAGACGCGACATCTATATTGCAGGTATATAAAAACACGCTCGTATGCGAAAGGAATGCGTGTCAAAATTTCAAAGCATCGGTGAAGAGCTTTCGGAGATTAGCGATTATGAACAAACGAACATTTACATTTATATTTATATTTATATAGATATATTTTAAAGGAGGTAAACTTGACAGGCAACCAAGAGCTAAAGGCCAACTTCAGTTTTCTCTATGAGTCGTTGTGGCGAAAGAATTTGTAATCTTTTTCTCATATGTCAATCACCATAAAGAGAATTGAGCAAGTGCCATATGGCACTCTCTCATGGCACGATACAATTTATTTTCTTCTTGACACTAATAAATTGTTGTCCTTTTTGAGAAAATGTTTATTTAGAATAAAATTGGATGGCGTTCAATCCAGAACTTATCAAAGAATATTGTTATTTTTTCCAAATTTTACAATTTCGAAAGTCAGTCATTTTGGACAAAAAATTAAGTGTGAATAAAAATATTTCCGTGTTGTCTTCCTTTTGATACCCAGCAGAGGGTATCACCTGCATAACCGTGGATTCTGCCCCTTCCTGACGTCTTCAATATCAGCATGCTACCCTTCAACCTCAAGAATCACCTCTCTCCTCCCCCCCCCCAACCGCCCTACCATCCACAAGAGCCGCCCACCTGCGGCTTGCCGGCTCCCATTTCATCACTTATTAACGATTGTTACTCTACCGGCTTCTTGTTCCAGACCCTGCCACCTCACCTGTCTGACGTCACCACCCTGTATATAAGCACAGGCCGGCGGACTGGTACGCACCATTTGGTCCGGGAGACATCTCCCGTCACGCAGGGTGCCGTCGCACCTCCACAGATCTCCAGTATCATCACTCGATACTGTTAATGGCTCATAAGGGCCACCACTTACGGGCTATTCATGCCCGTGCCACCTCTTGGGTGGCTTAATCTTTATCAATCAATCATCGACTGGTACGGCACCATTTGGTCCGGGAGACATCTCCCGTCACGCAGGGTGCAGTTGCGCCTCCACAGATCTCCAGTATCATCTTTTGATACTGGTAATGGCTCAAAAGGGCCACCACTTACGGGCTATTCATGCCCGTGCCACCTCTTGGGTGGCTTAATCTTCATCAATCAATTCTCCTCTTCACGGGAGACATCTCCCGTCACGCAGGGTGCAGTCGCACCTCCACAGATCTCCAGTATCAGCTCTTGATACTGGTAATGGCTCAAAAAGGCCACCACTTACGGGCTATTCATGCCCGTGCCACCTTTTGGGTGGCTTAATCTTCATCAATCAATCAATCGACTGGTACGGGGAGACATCTCCCGTCACGAAGGGTGCAGTCCCACCTCCACCGATCTCCAGTATCATCTATTGATACTGGTAATGGCTCAAAAGGGCCACCACTTACGGGCTATTCATGCCCGTGCCACCTTTTGGGTGGCTTAATCTTCATCAATCATCAATCGACTGGTACGCACGGGAGACATCTGTCCACGAGGCTAACCATAGCCCATGCTTCTTGCCCAGCTCCTGTGCCAGGTAAGTTACGGGCTCACCATAGCCCGTGCTACTTGGAACTTGTTCCGAGTAGCTGAATCTATAACAACTATAACAACAAGACTGGTACGGGTGACCATTTCTTCACTATTTGGTCCACGGGAGACATCTCCCGTCACGCAGGGTGCAGTCGCACCTCCACAGATCTCCAGTATCATCTATTGATACTGGTAATGGCTCAGAGGGCCATCACTTACGGGCCATTCGTGCCCGTGCCCCTTTGGGTGGCTTAATCTTCATCAATCAATCATCGACTGTACGGTGCACAGCACCGCTCCTGTGCCAAGTAAGTTCACTACGGGCTCACCATAGCTGGCGATACTGGTAATGGCTCAAAGGGGCCATCACTTACGGGCTATTCATGCCCGTGCCATCTCTTGGGTGCTTAATCTTAATCAATCAATCACCATAGCTGGTGCTAATTGTCCCGCTCCTGTGCCAGGTAAGTTACGGGCTCACCATAGCTCNAATGTTGTGATGGTGAGGAATGACACGATAAATGTTGTGATGTGAGGATGACACGAGAAATATTCTGATGGTGAGGAATGATGCGATAAATGTTCTAATGGTGAAGACTGGCGAGATAAAATTTATGAGGGTGAGAATAGATGCGATAAATGTTCTGATAGTGAAGAATGATGCAATAAATGTTCTGATAGCGAGAATGATGCATTAAATGTTCTGATAGTGAAGAATGGTGTGATAAATATTCTGATAGTGAAAAATGATGCGATAAATGTTTTGATGGTGAAAAATGATGCGATAAATGTTCTGATAATGAAAATGATGCTATAAATGTTATGATGGTGAGGAATGATGTCATAAATGTTATGGTGATGAATAACATGGTGGTTTATAACATGTAATGAATAACGTAGTTTCCGTTTATATATTTTCATTTTTTTCCGTAGCATATGAGCTGGAACTTATCTCTATTCAACACCATATTATTTTCTCTAGCCCATAGAAAGACCTGATTTTCATCTGATTGGAGGTTTGCCGTGTCAGACGCTGTCAAGGGCGCCTGAAAGCTGAGTGGACAGCGCTTCGGATTCGTAGTCCTGAGGTTCCGGGCTCAATCCCTGGTGGAGGCGAAGACAAATGGGCAAAATATTTCTTTCACCCTGATGCCCCTGTTACCTAGCAGCAAATAGGTACCTGGGAGTTAGACAGCTGCTTCCTGGGGTGGTGTAACAAAAAAGGAGGCCTGGTTGAGGATCGGGCCGCGGGGATGCTAAACCCCGAAATCATCTCAAGATAACCAAGATGGTGAGGAATAACCCAATAAATGTTATGATGGTGAGGAATGATGCCATAAATATTCTTTAGGTGTCCGATGATGCTAGAAATGTTCTTATGGTGAGTGACGGGAGAGGTAGAGAAGACAGACGGGACTGGGACTGTTCAGGGAAGTGACAGATACTGTCTTCGGGTCGCTCCTGAGGAACTCTCTCTCACACACCGCTGATTCATTTTCTATTCACAAGGGAATTTATGCATCGTTTTAAGCCACCAGCAGATGCTGGTGGCCCAATTGTCGTTATTCCTCTACGTGAGCGGCAGCAAAATATTTTAAGCCATTAACAAATCTTTCTTCTCGTTTTAAGGTAAATAAAACTTTCACAGGTTGTAGAATATCTCTGGGGTCTTGGAGGTAAAATGTTTGTTAAGAAAATACATCTTTTCCAATCCCTCGTGATGTTTATTGCAGCATAAGGAAGCCTACTTGCACGGTAGCTACCGGTGTAGACTTAAGGATCAGAGCCTCTGTAAATACCCTCAAAACTTGCACTATCACTTCATAATTCATGAAGCCACCTGTTTCTGAGATGTGAACGCCCCGAAAATTAATTTGAATCCTCAGCGAATTAAGTGTGAGCGTTGGAGTAATGGCTCTCGATCTGAAGTGGTATTGAAATATTGACCTGGTATACAAGACGATCTGGAATGCAATTCCTGAAGATTATGAAATACTTACCTAGCTTTAGAAGCTATTTAGAATGCTTATAAAATATCTAAAGGTTTTGCAATATTAATATCTTCGAAAGCTTTCGATTACGCAGAAGGTTTTGAACGATTACACACGCCTCTGAAACATTTCAGGTTAAAAAAAATGTTTAGAAGACTTTAGGCTATTGGATCCTATTGTGGATTTCTTTATTTATTAAATTATAATTCTTTTAGGGCATCTATGTAGTAATATATATATTCATGACTGGTTATACAATATATTCACGTCTTGCCAGAATCTTCAACATTCAACATGTTGGGGTTGCTCTTTAACTGGAATTGTATGTCAGAAAGTTTATTTTTATTGAAAGCTAAATAAATATTTCGAGATAGTTTAAGAAGACTTAACTTGTCACTGGATTTCGTATTAAACACGTCTCTTGAAGATTTTTCGGAAATCCGGACGTTCTTGGAGGGATTTTTTGAAACACTCAAATGTTTCAGGAATATTTCCTGAATGATCACTCGTTGGGAAGTTTTTGGCATAATAACTTTCTTTCATTCACTATTACCATCTATTATTCGAATGATTCAGAAGTTTATTTTTGTTTCTTAATTTATTTCGGTATGAAAGTCTGATCTCTCAGGAGATCTAATTAATAAATATCAGAATTAAATGCTTTATTCATAATAACAAGTGCCAAGTTTTTCCATCCTGGCTGAGATGAACAGGTGTATGACAGTGCAAATCAAACCATTTGTTTACACAAATTACTAAACATTTAGTTTTCAATTTAAGTTGTGATGAGTATCAGTAAAATATTGAGTAATATAAATGACAGACGTAGTACTTCAAATTTGAAAATAAAGAAGATCTGTAGTGCAATTATCAGGAGAAAGTGTGACAATATAATACAGTGAAAGCATATATATGGTTATGATGTGGGCTGGGATATGACGACAGAATTATGACACGGTGTTCATTTACTAGGACCATCGGGGATTGAAGGCTGACCCTGCAAAAATCGAGACCTTGGGTGTAACGACTAGTCACGCAGGTGAATGATTTCTTTTATTTGAAGTAATCTTATAACGTCTTTACAGAGATGTTGTACTCTGATAACTTCGTAAGAGAGTTGTTGTACTCTGATAACGTCGTAAGAGAGTTGTTGTACTCTGATAACGTCGTAAGAGAGTTGTTGTACTCTGATAACGTCGTAAGAGAGTTGTTGTACTCTGATAACTTCGTAAGAGAGTTGTTGTACTCTGATAACGTCGTAAGAGAGTTGTTGTACTCTGATAACGTCGTAAGAGAGTTGTTGTACTCTGATAACGTCGTAAGAGAGTTGTTGTACTCTGATAACGTCGTAAGAGAGTTGTTGTACTCTGATAACGTCGTAAGAGAGTTGTTGTACTCTGATAACGTCGTAAGAAAGTTAGTGTACTCTGATAACGTCGTAAGAAAGTTAGTGTACTCTGATAACGTCGTAAGAAAGTTAGTGTACTTTGATAACGTCGTAAGAGAGTTGTTGTACTCTGATAACGTCGTAAGAAAGTTAGTGTACTCTGATAACGTCGTAAGAGAGTTGTACTCTGATAACGTCGTAAGAAAGTTAGTGTACTCTGATAACGTCGTAAGAAAGTTAGTGTACTCTGATAACGTCGTAAGAGAGTTGTTGTAGCATAATAATTCTGGTTTGAAGCTACGGCAACATCTGGTGTTTTTGTGAGAGTAAAACCATGGCAATATTGACGTTGCCTAATGGTCATCGGAGTCTCTAGGCTATTTGGGTGGCTCGCGCTTCAGGCTAGGCTAAGGCCACTTCAGATGTTACGCACATCAAAAGATGAGGCCCTCAACCCAGGTATTGATTGTCTGCACGGGAGAGAACAACGTCAAGTGCACTACCCCAGGAATTACCTGATTTCCCAGCCCATCCTCTCGGGTTGCCATGCCGTTCAGAAAATGGTGTACAAACACACCCAAACCTCACCCAATCTAACCTAGCGCCTAACACAGAGCAAATACGAACATCTGCAAACCGCTGTCTTTTATAGTATCATTTTTCGGTCCGTTTGGGATTTTGACATTAAAATGCGACGGAAATATTGCACAGTACAAGGTAGACCAACACGGACACGCAGGTGCGTCGTAGACGCGCTCAACGTCTTAGCACACGTATAGATAGGCGAGATGTCCCGAGCGTCAATATGATCCTGAATATTGCAACAGCTCTCTTGATGTGTGAAAAGCTTTGTATGCACCATTCATTATCCGTAGTTATAATGAATTGACGCATATTCCAGCGTTAGTGTGCAACGAAATGGTTCACATACAGATAAGTGGAAGTCTTATAGGTAGAAGTCTTAAAAGTAGGTCTTTAAAGTCGAAGTTTCAAAAGAGGAAGTCTTATAAGTAGGAGTCATTATGTGGGAGTCATTTAACTGGGAACACACTTTATTTTTCTAACAGAGAGTTAGCACTTATGAGCAAATGCAGGAAAACATTACCTTAAGTGCTCATCTCGATGGATTATGACGTATATAAATAGTGCCAGCCCTCATAGGTCTTATGAGGCATACGTTCCCTCATACTTGAACCCCCAGAGTCATCAACAGTCATGGGGCCACCTACGCCCCACCGTTCCATCCCATTAATGTCGATATATTTTCCCCCTTGCCCATTATTTTGATCGCTATTCAAAAATGATTTATATATGCCGTTCGATCAACTGGGGTAGAAATTTCAGAGAATTCGTAAACTGTATTTCTGTTTTCATGGCAACTGTTAAATGTTCGTTTTTTATC
Organism: Procambarus virginalis; assembly: GCA_020271785.1. Lineage (NCBI taxonomy): Eukaryota > Metazoa > Arthropoda > Malacostraca > Decapoda > Cambaridae > Procambarus > Procambarus virginalis. Next base: position 4,040,137 of record WNGS01165339.1, read on the forward strand.
ATGTGTCTTAAGCCTCAATAAAACGTATTACAACACGTATAAAAAATTACAGCATTTATTAATAAAACGCAACACAAAACGTAATAGAAAAAATATAGTAGTTAATTATATTAAATTGCATCCTTATAAGCGTCATTTTGAAACAGTTTCTATAATCTGTGACACATACTGTAGCCTGTGATACATATTGTAACCTGTGATACATATTATAACCTGTGATACATATTGTAACCTGTGATACATATTGTAACCTGTGATACATATTGTAACCTGTGATACATATTATAACCTGTGATACATATTGTAACCTGTGATACATATTGTAACCTGTGATACATATTGTAACCTGTGATACATATTATAACCTGTGATACATGTTGTAACCTGTGATACATATTGTAACCTGTGATACATATTGTAACCTGTGATACATATTGTAACCTGTGATACATATTGTAACCTGTGATACATATTGTAACCTGTGATACATATTGTAACCTGTGATACATATTATAACCTGTGATACATATTGTAACCTGTGATACATATTGTAACATGTGATACATATTGTAACCTGTGATACATATTGTAACCTGTGATACTTATTGTAACCTGTGATGCATATTGTAACCTGTGATACATATTGTAACCTGTGATACATATTGTAACCTGTGATACATATTATAACCTGTGACACATACTGTAACCTCTGATACATATTGTAACCTGTGATACATACTGTAACCTGTGATACATATTGTAACCTGTGACACATATTGTAAACCACAATTTATTGCTGTGGCCAAATTCTAGCAACGAGAATGTGTATTATTGTCACTCAACTAACCCATTATAACTTCAATAATATAATTTACATCCAAGTACATGAAATGACAATGATTCCAAAACCCAATATATTATGCAAATCACATCAAACTCCCTCTGAAAATGAATTTAATGAGTCCATAAACTGACAATTATTTATGACAGAATTTTAGTCGTAAAGTCCCATTTTAGTCGTATGACCCATCGCCTTGTCTTATAGTCAAGGTAGGTAGATGGCACTGGGTAGATGGCACTGGGTAGATGACTGTAGATGACGTAGGGAGTTTTGTAAGTTTAGGCAGTTACTTTTGAAACTCTCACTCAAAACCGGGCTGTGGTGGGTATGTGGGCCTGAGGGCCGCTCCAAGCAACAGCCTGGTGGACCAAACTCTCACAAGTCAAGTCTGGCCTCTGGCCGGGATTGGGGAGTAGAAGAACTCCCAGAACCCCATCAACCAGGTATCAACCAACAATTGGTAATTAACGTTACGGATCCAGAGGTTTATTCCTAGTGACATTTGGCGCTAGATTTTAACGAAGTGGATTAGAGAAACAGCTGGAACTGGGGTTGTGGGTGGCACTGGGGTTGTGGGTGGCACTGGGGTTGTGGGTGGCACTGGGGTTGTGGGTGGCACTGAGGCAGTTGGTGGCACTGGGACAATGTGCACAATGTTTGTTTAATTAGTGGCTATGAATCTGGACTTGGCGGTGAGCCTCGTTTCCTACTGACAAAGGGTTGTGGTCGTTGTGGTGATGGAGGGGGTGGTGATGGAGGGGGTGATGATGGAGGGGGTGGTGATGGAGGGGGTGGTGATGGAGGGGGTGGTGATGGAGGTGGTGGTGACGGTGATAAAGGTGTCCGTGTTAACATTGGTGATGGTGATAATAATAGTGATGTTGGTGGTGATAGTGGTGATTGGGTGGCGGCCATGATATAGGAGGTGCTGATATTGGTACTTATCTGCACTTATTTGCTCTTATCTGCACGCTTCAGTGAGTGTCTATGGAGGAGGAGAGTGAGATCTAGCTCCTGATGCCCCGCCTACTGACCTTATTGTACCTGTTAAGTTATAATTTAACCATTCTGACGTTTCAATTCTTTGTCGAACTTGGCCTTTAGGTTGTGGATGGAGGTGGCTTCCACAGCTTCAGCATTCAGTGAACTTCACTTGCTGACCACCCGTACAGGGTACGAGCATTTCCCTACAGTTCGTCCACTCATTTACGGCTTTCATATGTGTGTGTCCTCTTGTCCTTCTTTATCTCAATTAATTTTGACTCATCTAGTTTCCCAGTTGTTTTGTAATTGCTTCTGCAGCGACAGCAATGTTGACAGCATCCCTTATTCCGCCGATGTTACCCTGTTTACGTGTGCCTCTGAAGACAGTGTTGTTGATGGTGGTGAGTGATATGATGCATTTATTATTCCATCAGTGATAATAAGTGTCCAAAGAGGATTGGTGGTGGTGGTGCAGTACCACATGACGGATGCTGCTCAAAATTCCACACGAGAATCTTACCAACGCTTGGTAGCGTTACAAAGAAAAATCATAAGTCTATATTATATTCATATTTATGATATTAGCATCCCTCTTTGCAGGAGCATCCAGTGTTTTTCATGCGTAAATTGCAAGCAGTTTACAACGTAGCACTTATAACAAATGTACGTTCATTATACAGACCCCATTGTCATGCAGTGGTTAAATGTGATATACAACAAAACAGGAAATTATTCTAACTCAAGTAATCAAAGACTTTATACATCGTCACCTGATCATATACAGTGGTCGTACACTAGCACTATGCCAGAAAAGCTCTGCATCAATCAAGCAATATATGAAAAGTAACGTGCATCAATTTGCAATTAAAGCAACGGTTGATATCATTACAAGATGATAAGATTTATTTCATCACTAGAAATTTGTGATGGTCTAAGACGAGCGGTATCAGTAGAAGTAAGATACGGTGTGATAGAGTTTTTCGAGCATCCAGCAGCCAATGTCCGGGCGGAAGTTTAAAGCTACAGTTGCCGTAGTGAAAATATTTAAATTCCACCCAGTATAGTGCTTATGCTTTCATTAAACATTTTTTTTT